>CAHIKZ030005110.1:85000-90000 GCA_903632075.3 Acanthosepion pharaonis
GTGAATATGGATTGTTTTATGTAGTTGTAGGAATGCTTTATTTTCCAAACACGATCAAATCATTGTGGCCGTGTTTACAGTTGATATTATTGAATGTTGGCTTTTCGTTTTCTATTAATAATGCCTCCAAAGTGATACTAATGATTAAATCAAAGCACCTTGTCTGTCGTATTGAAAGAAATGTGCATGAAAGAAGGATTGCTGCCTAAATACACACACACACACACACACACACACACACACACACACACACACACACACACACACACACATATATATATATATATATATGTATGACATTATTCAAACATATATGGTTAAGCATAACTGATAACGAATGTCTATTATGTTTGATCATGGGCCGTTCTAAGCTTCGTAGATAAGATTATGGAGAAAATAACGTTAAAAAGGTCCAACATTTGGATATTTTTTATTATGCTGATCCTCGATCTAAGACTTCGACTCATATAAGCTATCATCAGAGTGGTTATATATATATATATATATATATATATATATATATATATATATATATATATATGTGTGTGTGTGTGTGTGTATAATGTCATTGCCTTGAGGAAGTTGTGCTGCCTTCGGTCAAGAGGGTGTCCGCTGTAAGACACTATGTCTGGCAATAAGACACAGTACTATGCCACACAAATAGGAGAACTCAGTCATGGCTGTCAGACAATTTCTACGACCACATCACCCCTTACATCTAGTCACCTAACTCACCAGACTGCAACCCCCTTGATTATTATGTGTAAGGCGTAGTTGAGCGAGAGACCAACAAAACTCCTTGTAACACCAAAGATGAAATGAAGCCAAGGATTATGGCAGCATTCACCAATTTTAACAAAGAGACCGTTCAGAAGAAATGCAGATGATTACGGAATCGTATGGAGGTTGTGGTTTTAGACAATGGCGATTTTATTTGACAAATTTACTCTTAATTTTTTGAAGATATTTTCAGCAATTTTGGTAAATATATCTGTTAAAATGAGATGTCAGTGTTATTTTCATTTTTTTAAAATTTAGACGAAAATTTATCCATTGAACCCAGTATACTGAAAATGTCCAGAAACCATTAAAGATTACTTAAGGGAAAATTCTGCGACGGTTTTATAACAATATTGGACTATACATTAAGCAATAAGAACGTATAGTTATTCTCCAAGCTTAACAGAAAGATTGCAAGGGAATCGATGATAAACGAAAATAACATGTTCATAATTAATTAATCATAGCTAAGGATCGGAAGCTCATGAAAGATTGGATATATATATATATATATTATATATATATATATATATATATATATATATATATATATATATATATATATATATATATTATTTACATTATTCGGATTACTGTCCGTAACTTTCTCGCCAGATTTATTACAACGTTTTCGGCCGTTGTACGCTCCGGCCTTCTTCAGGTGGTTGTAATAAATATGGCAACAAAGATGAGGACAATAGTCCGAATAATGTAAATAATGTACATAATACCTCATCTCAGAAATATATATATATATATATATATATATATATATATATATATATATATATATATGAACGCGAGATTTACAAATAGAATATTGGTTACACGTGTTTCTAAAATTTTTTTTAATTTTTTTCGATTAAATAACATATAACGGTGTTTGTCAATATTTAACTGCAGTAAGTTTGATCCTCACTAGGTGTCATTGTTTTATGACTGTAACTGATTACTTAGGTTTAGCCGATATTCACTTGGTTTGTCTTGAAGTCGGGAATGTTATAATATTTCCTATCGGGGTCAAGTAAAAAGCGATTTTTTTTTTCAAATGAGAATTTCCATCTTAACTGACGCGAAATACTGTCATACGACAATATTCTTACCGTTGTTCCATAGTATCTACCAAATGGCGCTAGATGAAAACGGCAGCAAAAACAAGAGAAGAAAAAGAAATGGTAAACGGTTTCTGTTCCCACCGCAAAAAAAAAAAAATAACAAAATAAAAAAATAAGTAAGAAAAATAAATAAAAAATAAACAAAACAATAATAAGACTAACAAATGATCGTAAATAAGACAAATGCGCCCACAATTACTTTGTGCTTCATCATTTTTATTGACACCCGCCGTAACGCAGGCCGGGGATTGGGGTATGCGTCGCCCGTGTTACACATCCATTGGACGAACGAATCAATTACGTCATGCGTTCCCGCCTAAATCGCTAGTTAATGTGCACGAACACTGTGTCCGGGCACTGCTTATTCCCATACGACGGCGCTACAAGCGACAGTTAAATCAAATTACTTGCAGCACGGACTTAACATGATTTGGTTCCAGCAAGAGTGATAAGATAAGGTCCGGAATAGCGAATTGCGTATTCAGAGGTAGATGCAAGGTGACGGCGAAGATTTCAAATCGATTGTTTGCATTATCATATAATAATAATTATTCCCTTCAATACAGTCTTCAATATAATGCCTACGCGGTGTACACCTTCTAATATCCTTCTTCTTTCAGGACGTATTCGATCATGACTCTCCAATACTTCCTCTCCTTTGTATCTCTTAGCACTGTTTTTTCTTAGTATCCTTCCAAGTCCCTATTCTGCTACGATACTACACCTTACAGGGAGCACAACTTTTAGGTTCCATTGAGAACAATTTCTCTTTTAATACACAGACTTTTTCGCTGAGAACAGTCCAAATTTATTCTGATTTGCCAGTCATAATTAGCAGTTAAGCTGTTATCATATCATTGCCAACGTTTGTTCCCGATTTTCATTGTCAATATGAAAAGACTTGTCACAAGCTTTTGTCTTACAGCCGATTTCTGGTGTGTTCTACAATGAAACATGGCATCTTTCATTTGCGAGTAAGAATTTGTTGAATGTTGACGCATTCTCCATAAATGTAAGCCTTAATGATGAACGATGAAAAATTGCACATTCGCCATATCGTTGACTGCTGACCTGAGATGGAACAAATACATTGAGTCAATTGCCTCGCCCACCGCAAGGAAAGTTGGCACCCTGTGACGCGCCAGGAAATTTGTCTCCCCGGAATCGATCCTCCAGATCTACAAATCAACAATTCGGCCTTGCATGGAGTATTGCTGCCATATATGGTCTGGTGCCTCTTCTGTTTGTCTCAGGATTCTTGATAGGCTCCAGAGGCGGATATGCAATATAATTGGCCCTGCTCTGGCATCTCGTCTACAGTCATTTTTCTCACAGACGCGCCGTCCCCTCTATCTCTGTCTTTTCTACAAATACTTTCATGGTAATTGCTCCGAGGAGCTGCATTCGCTGGTTCCCAGACTTCGTGAGTTCAAGCACCCTACGAGGCTGGCATCCCGCTCTCACCCCTTCACTGTCGAAACTGTTAAATGTAGCCGTCTCTTCTACTCTAATAGCTTCATGTCTCGCACCTCTCGTCTGTGGAACTCCCTTCCCTATTCCCTATAATCTCCAGCTATTCAAATGTAATGTCAATCGACATCTCCAGTTGCCTTGATCTATCCACTACCCTACTCTTCATACTCTCTTCTATCTCTCCTCTCTGATCTCGCTCTACATTTTCTGTAACCCCTTGCGTCCTAGTGGCTTCCCACCTTGCTTGTGGTGAAATGTTTAAAAAAATAAAACATATTATACTCCATACATTCTGGAAAGAATTAAGCGTCGGAACTGCGACAAAAGAACAAAAAAACACATTCAAAAGGTTTATTCTCTTCGGAAGTTCAAAAAATGCTTTGGCAGATTTGGTCAGAATGATTTTAACCTAAATGGTCAATCACGTCCCGGAGAACCTTCAGATGTCGATGAAGACGCTCTGCTTGTCATCGTGAAGAATAAACCGAGGATTTCGACGGAAGAGATTGCCAAGCGTTTGAAATTGGATATCTGGGTTCAAGAAGAACGGCCATTTTTGGCAAATCTGAACGGTATCATTTTCCACCACGACAACGCAAGACTGCATGTTGTAAAGCTGATCTTTGAGACGGTTAAAGAATTGAAATGGGAAACTCTCCAGGACCCAGCGTATTCTCCTGACATGTTTCCTTCGGATTTTCATTTCTCGACAGGATAATTGAAATGGCAAATAATTTGACTCTGCATAGGCAATCGAAAACTGCAACCTTCTACCAACAAAAACTCTTGAAGTTTCAACGAAAATGGTATCAACAAGCTTGTAGAACAATGGGAGACAGTTGTTAAAACAATGGCGACTATGTACTTGACTAATAAATGTATTTTTCTATGTAAAACTGGTTTTATTTTCTAATCGGGTAGGAACTTTTACAATGATCTAATTTAAAAAATGTTCTTACGAAAATGGCATCAACGAGGGGTGGATGTAGTTAAAATAATAGCAGTGTCAAGAGATTTTTTGCAGGCATGAAACGTCCTTTGCCCATTTCAAAAACTCAACACATGGGTGCCACATTCTCTGAGTTAACAGAACAAGCTCAGTCATGTTTCTGCTGTGATTTCTTTGTTGATACAACATGAAAAGGAGTTGGTTTTGGACATAATTGTCACAGGTGATGAAAAAATGGCTCGTTTATAACATTCAATGCAAACAGAGCTGGAAACAATTTCGTAAATGTGTAGAATCCATGGCTAAAATGGGTTTGCATCCAATGAAGATACCGCTGACCATTTGGTAGGATTTCAGATGAATAATTCACTTTGAGCTGATTCCAGCTGCTGAAACAATAACTGCAAAGAAGTACTGCAACCAACTCATCAATCTCAAAGTAACTATTCAAGAAAAATGGCCGATTCTTGGTAAATCAAAAAAAGAAGTGTCATTTTTCCACTATGACAATGCAAGACTGCATGTTGTAGAACAAGCCTTGCAGAAGATTAAAGAGTTGAAATGGGACCCCACCCTCCAGCACCCACCCTATTCTCCTGACTTGGCTCTTTTGGATTTTCATTTGTTCCAGTCTCTGCAGAACAATTTAAATAACTACAAATTTGACATTGTACAGTCAGCTG
>CAHIKZ030005110.1:95000-102500 GCA_903632075.3 Acanthosepion pharaonis
TCATTTTAACAAAAGTTAAATTCGGACAGAACTTATGGGATGACCTGATATATATATATATATATATATATATATATATATATATATATATATATATAATGTAGACGTATTATATCTATTTATTTTAGTTTTAAACATTTAAAGTCCACCAAATTAATTTCTTGGTGACTGTAGAAAATTGACTGATAAAAATTCCAAAATTTTTTTTAAAATAATTTTTATTTTCCCAAGTACTTTAAATCTCATCTTAGACCATCATCAGGGGTTGCATATCTACGGATGTGTTATGTGTGAACACCGTAAATTCAAAATAATTTTTTTTAACCCTTTACAAGAGAAGCGATTTATGTGATGTTTTTTAAAAGATTAACAAAAAAAATGACTCGTTGTCGTTATACACATAGTTGATATTATTTTTGATCGAAATTCTCTCATATAAAAGACTTCCAGAATAGTTTTTGCTCATTATTATTTTCATGAAGCCCTGAAGAATTTTAACAAATATCTGCCTAAACTGTGAATGTGGACATGAATGTTGCTTTAAATGTTCTAAGATTGAACTATGAGCGTTCAAATTAAACGTAAGCCTTCTCGTTTCGTCATCGTCCTTGTTGTAAAACCAACTTAGATGCTAAAAGTAGAGTCCAGTAGTGTTATAAAAACGTAGGAGAATTCCAGTAAGATTTCTTTAATCATTTCTAAGATACAATAGTTCAAGCTTAATCTAACAATTGGACAATTTTGGTGTTGCACGATTTGGACAATATTGCTGTTACACCGGTATATATATATATATATATATATATATATATATATATATATATATATATATATATATATATTGTACAGTCACTGAAGTTAAGTAACTCTGAACCTCGTCAGTATCTAGGTGAGTGACCGCTTGGGTATACCAGGTGGTGTAAGGTTGGAACGGGTTCGTTATATTCATTTACGCACAAATAACATTAGGAAATTTGTGAATCCACCTTTTCTCCCGTCAGCTATGGGTTAAATATTAGAACTTGTATCCCTAAATCACTATTACCTCCTAAATGGTCTTCGAATCCCAAAACTATTTTACGACTTTATATAACCTGCAGAAGGTTGATAAGCCGTAAAAAAACAAGTGAGTCAATTGATATTTAATCCATAGATGGTGGGAACAAGAAATGAAAGTGAACGAAACATGAATGACCGGAATTGGAACTCAACGATTCCGCTATTGGCGCGGATAACCGCTAACGGCTGGGCATTTACCAAATCTCCCCACGAAGTAAGATGCGGCACAAGGCCAGTTTTTATGTGGAGCATATCCGAGACCGTAGGCTCGGGAAAATTTTTCCCATAGACCCCGTATACACGGGGTCGTGATGTCAACCTCCCCAAACGTGACTCTGCCCATTGGCATAACCTCATCTGGGTTCCTCTCCTCCCAGATGCCGAGTTCGACAAGATCTAAGTGCTCCGCGAGCGGTTTGCTCTCTAAACTGATTTTCAAAGCGTAGCTTAGATGTGGCACAAGGCCGAAAGTATGGGGCACTCAGTGAGAATGGGATTCACTAATCAGTTGTCGATGTTTTAGCGCGACAAGCTTGCTAACCATTGCACCAAACCCTTGCCGAGGTGCCCAAACCCTTAACGGCTTCACACTACCTAAGAAACATTTAAAATATATATATATATATAGATAGATAGATAGATAGATAGATAGATAGATCTAGTGAGCCAGACAAACCTACCTAGGTTTCACCTAAACGGATCGTCAGGGAAAGTCAATCTTGACTTTCCCTGGCGATCCGTTTAGGTGAAAAACAGGTAAACTTGTCTGCCTCACTAGGTTTATCTAGGTCTGCTCTACGGTTGTATTGAGCTCTTTTGTTAGTTGTTTACTCGTATCGGGGTTTTTTCTTTGGGCTTCAAACCTGCATCTTTGCGATTTTTTGTCGTCAGAAGTTCATGTTTGTAGCTCTTTCTTTTTAAAACCTTTTTTTCCCTCGAGATTAATTTGATTAGCAAATCAAAATTCGAGGGTTTTTGCGAAACGAGTCTAGTTATCTATCTATCTCTCTCTCTCTCTCTCTCTATATATATATATATATATATATATATATATATATATATATATATATAACACCACCCGTATAAATACATATGTCATATCCGAAACTGCCCACATATGTTCATATATGTATGAGTCCCGACGGACGACCAAGTATGTATATGTGTCTGCATACATCGATGTTTGCGTTAGTACGATGAATGACAAAACGACGAAATTTCCCCACCACTTCCACAATAACACCAATACACGCAATCTACATAAACCCACATTTTTTAAAACATTAATCAGTTTGTCTGACGATCGCTAAAGCGTGAAACCCAGGGTCACAAACTCACATCAATCCAACCAAATATGTTAGCTCTATCTCTGATATTGAGCGCTTTCTAATAAGTACCGCGCATACAATATATAAATAATTATACATATATATATTTATTTATATCTAAATACACTTTTCACACACACACATATATATATATATATATATATATATATATATATATATATATATATATATTTTAGGCATTTAAAACAACATGCCTGGCAGCATACACAATTCCGGAAAATCCTTCTTGAAGACACAATTATACTTTAAAATGAAAACAATAAACAAAAACTAAAAATTCTTGAAGCTATATACATAAAACAATTGAAACCTAACCTAAACAAAATACACCATGGAATCTCCACAAATATTCTTAAATACTTATAATTGGTAACAGAAGCCATTGGTTTATACCAACGACTTCCCATACTTAATACTTCTCGTTTTCCCTATGGCATGATCATGTGTGACGTCATGAGTTGCGGTGCGATTTTCGCTTCCAGCATCCTATATGCTGGAAGCGAAATTATTTTTGCCGTTGCTTGGAAATCTTCCATGTAAACCGAAACAGACTATCATCACTGTTTTGTCCGTGTATTGCTTAATATATATATTATATATTTGATAATGGCTTATATAAGCCGAAAGCTTAGATAGGATTAAAAAATATGTATCAATATTGGGATTTTCTTTCTTTCTTTAATGATAATGTTATTAAGCTTATCAGACGATATGAAAAGAATTTACAGCTTTGAATATACGCTCCTTTAGCGCTAGAGGGCGTCGTCAGTGATGTTCTAGAAAAGGATCATTGGGCAGTTTCGGGTCTTTCAAACATCATACAGATCTCACCAAATCGACCCCCCCACCTTCAGAGCTGATCAGACTCTGAAACGCTCTCTAAAAATGCTTGTATGTGCTGACTTTTATAAGAATACCCCGTAATCTCACATTTGATTGGAGATTGACCAACAGCCAATCACAACGGTGCGAGATCTATTTAAGCCGTTTACGGGTAAGTTTTTACTTTTTCTTTTTTTTTTTTTTTTGGTGGACACCCCCTCATCGGATACTTAGAAGGTAATTATGTTTTCCGTTTTTGCCCACTTCCCCTCACGTTTCATTTCACCAGCAATAATTACTATATACAGAGATAAGAAATACAGCCATTGAAATTAATAAATAGAATACAGCGAATCAAGCCGAAAGTGCTTATAAATAAAACCGTTTTAAAACTTTACGAATAATAATATATGTATAAGAAATAAATAAATTACAGCGAGTTAAAACCGAGAGATCTTATAAATTACACAAGACATCTAAGACATGTTGACGAATAAAAAAAAAAAGAATGAAATAGAAATAAACAATTGGAGCGAGTTAACCCAAGAGGGCTTAAAAAACATATATATATATATATATAAACAATTGAATCAATTGATGAAAGCAACAAAATGATTCCTTTAAAACCAGCTTACAATTTGTTGGATTGAGATATATCAGGAGAAATGCTACAATTTTGCTTTTATTAATTGCCATTTCTAGCAATATCGTGGCAATTCCCAAAAAAGAGGAAGCTGTCGAGAGTCGTGATATTCTCCGCCCTGAAGGGACACCTCAAAAAAGAAATTATTAGCACCAGTTCTATTCTATGAATCTCTTTACATTTACAGAGACAGACTGTAGCTATGGGTCGCAAGATGGGTGTGTCTTTTGTAAACGTTTATCCAGCTCATCTAGAATATTCAGTGAATTCCTAGACAGATTTGTTTGTTTTTACGTTCTTATAAACCTTTTGAAGGCTATTTAAAGCCAGAGAATATGTTCTTCACTTAACATACGAAGAGAAAAATTAATAAACAAATTCCATTCGAAGACATCTTTAATGAATTTAATATTCCGAATTTTATTACTTCCCTATAACATATTATTTCTGCCTATAAATAATCTCTAAGTCGCACTGTCCTTAATTTAGAAAAACTATATTCCCTAAATCAAGGATATATATATATATATATATATATATATATATATATATATATATATATATATGGGCAGTACCAAACCACGACTGCTATTTTCATGCGCTTTCACGCAATCTTCAGGCAGTCGGTAGCTATAGTTAGTAACCTATGCGGCCAAGATCAAAATAGTCGAAAATGAAATTATATATATATATATATGTGTGTGTGTGTGTGTGTGTGTGTGTGTGTGTGTAAAACTTGAAGCTGTTAGCTTAACTACCGTAGTGCTAATGTTCACTATGGCACTGAACATTTTTTTGCCGACGGAATTATATATATATATATATATATATTAATTGATTTAAAATATGTTTTTTTCGCTACACAGTTATAACCATGTTTCAAAAATAGCGAAAAAAACATATTTTAAATCAATTAATTTATAATATTAATGCTCTGTAAATTTACATTGAGCACTATTTCGTAAAAATAAAAATATCTATAAGAACACAACATTATCATAATGTGGGATATTTAATAAGCATAAATATAAGGAAGCTGAATGAAATCAGCTAGACTCTTTACACAAAAACAGATACTTAAAAAATTAAAGATTTGAATTTAATACTTCAAGTCTCCTTAATGCGCATGTCTAATCGCATCAACGTAAGCATCACTTTAATTCGATGAATTCTAGATAGGCGAAACGTATCACACACAAAAAATGCCCACTTTTTCATAGATTTTCCTAAAAATTTTCTTGTTATATAAAAATTTATATATCGTTTTTCTAAGAAGACAGAATGTATGGTTGATATCAAGTGGAGTATCCCAAAGATGTTGTTATGGGGTCCACCCCTTTTTGATATAAGTGGACTCGACCAAAGTGTTATTGGGACTGCTGCCGTTAAATACCCTGAGTCAGTTAGAATATACGGAGATTGATAGAGATTGGGAGAGTGAGACAGAGATTGTGATTGAGTTGGAGGTAGAGTAATAGTGTGAGGTAACCGCTTGTAGAAGTCACTTACAAGCACGTAGACTCTAAGGAAGTCCGACTTCGAGACTATATCTATATATATTATTATTACGACTAACCGCGTCCCTGGATTTACTAACAATATACCCATTGTATTATTGTGTAAATACATTTAATTTCTTATCTTTATTTCTTGCGTTTGTCATTCATTGGAGACCGAATTTCATCTCGGAATCCGCAACAGATGTGAAAATATATCGCAAAATACGCATTTAGAAAGCGTAAGAGGCCTGCTGGATTCTACGCAAAATATTAAGAAACAGTAAAGTTTCGTTAGAAACAAAGAAACGAATTCTGAATTATGTAATATGCGTCGTTCTATTTAGCAGTTAAATTTTGGACAGAAGTTTTTTAATAAGTTTTTGTCGACGATGCAATGTTTAAGTTTTCTTGTTGTTCAATAATGAAAATATGTCTATTTGTTCGTTTGCACTGTCGGCGAAATCTAGAAAACTCTGAGTATGTCCACTGCAGAGGGGTTGCAACCCCCCACCCCAAATGGAGCAACTTTTCAGATGTATGCTTGCACCGTCGTCTATCAAGAGACACAGATATAAATTCGACCATTTTTTACATATATAGTCAAGTATAAGTGGATTAATTTTTGTCCATAGGATCAAGTATAAACCAATCCAAAGTCTACCCTTATATATATATATATATATGCATGTTTCATTAAAAACGACAGACAAGGTACTACAGTTGAGCTTTTTATTTAATTTTTCTTGTGTTCTGACAAGAGCTTTCTTTTCTGGACAAAGAGTGTGTAAGAACTGTCCGAATGTTCTGTGTTTCCGAGCGCTTTCGCTTATACCTTTAGCCATTATCAAGGATGGTTCAATTATCAGCTTAGTAGAGTGTGTGTTCTATGTATGTTCAGTGTGTGGTAGTGATGTTTTAGTTTCCGAATACGGTTAGCACATTGTGGCTTTGTTCATAGTTGATATTGTTAAGAGTTGGCTTTTTCTTTTTTATTATTAGAGCTTCCATTATTTTTAGTCTTTTTTTGCAAGTGGATGCAGTTAATATATTAGTGTTTTCTACTAGTATGTTCCCAATAGTGTCGGGTAAATCTGAGTGTGTGTTTAAATGTGTTCTGATGGAACTGTGATCAGATAGGTGTAATGTAAGACGTCTGGATAAACATGTGGTTGTGTAGCCGATGTAATTATTTTAATTTATTTATAACAGATTCAATTGTAAAAGCGATCAATGTGTACATATAGACTCAAGTATAAAAACTACAAAAGTTTACATACAGGCTTAAGTATAAAAACGGCCAATATATATATAGAGAGACTCATGTATAAAACGACCACTGTTTATATACAGACTCAAGTATAAAAGCGATCAATGTGTATATATAGACTCAAGTATTAAAACGACCAATCTTTACATACGTCTGTATGTAAAAAATGGTCGTTTTTATATGACTCAAGTATATAATTGGTCAATGTTTACATACAGACTCAAGTATAAAGCGACTAATGTGTACATATAGACTCAAGTATAAAAAGTACCTATGTTTATATATAGACTCAAGTATAATCTCGACCAATGTTTATATAAAAACTCAAGTATTAAATAGACACATGTGTAGCTATGGTTTCAGTTGTAAACACGATTTGTTTACGCATAGACTCAATTGTAATCCCGACTAATATTTACACTCGCCATATATAAAAATATTTAATCAGAAACCCAGTTATAAACTCGACCAATATCTTTGCTTTTAGACATGAGTATAATAATAATAATAATAATAATAACAGATCTGCCAGTAAACAAAGCAAAATCTTTATTCGATGTCAGTCTCGGTAATTGTTTGATCAATCTTTCCGGGAACTTTTGTTGACGTGTGTCGAGGGTATGGATAACATAATGGCGAGTGAAAGAAAGATCTCTAATCTATCTAATCCTAATGTTGGTTAATACGGTTGAGCTATCGCACGAAATCCCCCATTGTTCATTCGAGTTGACCTCCTTGACATTCACCTCGTAAGAAGATCAAGAGAAAAACTCTTCTATTCTGTGAGTTGGTTAGAAGGAATATTTTAAAGCCGCTTTTGCTAAACGATGCATATTAAAGGTTTTTGCCAGCTCTGTCACC
>CAHIKZ030005110.1:107500-122500 GCA_903632075.3 Acanthosepion pharaonis
TGATAGAAACATCAACAGGAATAGAGGAAGCACTGGACGGCCGTTTCGTCCTATAATTGGGACTCATCAGCAGCGCGCATCTACCACCGAGTATCGAAACCCTGACAGTTGGGTTGTCAAGCGAACAACATACCAACTGTACCAAATGGGCCTCTGTAACGAAGAGATTCCAAATCAGACTCAACGCTCGCTCACATATTCCGTGGCGGAACTCGACTGAGTTCTCTGTAACCATAGGACTGTGCCCCCGGGAGCCACGACTACTCTCACCAAGCCGCGCCAACTGGAGCATTAGAAGCCGGTTCAAGCGATATATATATATATATATACATTAAGAAATGGACAAAGTCCGACAATTTATTTATTAATATATAATTTTATTTTTACTTTTATTTTATATTATATATAATACAAAATGGTCAGAGTTGAATTAGACTAGGACTATTATCAAATAACCACTTAATGCTTTATTTATTTATTTATTTACTTTTTTAAAACTAATCAACGCTATATCTTTATTTTCAAAAATAAATAAACGCACGGCGTTGGGTTGTAATAGAAAGGGACGATTTTAGCTGTGTCTTTAAAACCCAGTAATTTTAAAAGTTACTCCAAAATTCGCTTGAGGAGGAAATGGAACTAATGTCGTTAATTTAATTACAAAATTAAAATTCGGGGCTTTTAGCTTCCATTTTTGAAACATGGTTAGAACTGTGTAGCGGAAAAAAACATATTTTAAATCAATTAATTTATAATATTAATGCTCTGTAAATTTACATTGAGCACTGTTTTGTAAAAATAAAACTATCTATAAGAACACTGGATTATATATCTTACTGTTCGTTATATATATATATATATATATATATATATATATATATATATATATATATATATATATATATATATATAAAGTAATCTTAAGGAGCCAGGCAAACCTACCTACCTAGGTTTCACCTAAACGGATCTTTAGGGTAAAGCTGTTTTGTTTTTTGTTTTTTTCGTCGTTGGCTGATCAATAAAGTAGTATACCCCTTGTTGTTGGGGTCATTTTTTTTGTCACGTGGTTATGTTTTTATCAATAAATACTGTTCCGTAATTTTCCTCTCTAACCAGCTTTACCCTGAAGATCCGTTTAGGTGAAACCTAGGTAGGTTTGTCTGCCTCCTTAGGATTACTTTTGGTTATCGCTCTTCTTAGTGTATTGTGCACTTTACGTAGTTATCTTTTTACCCTTTTTACTCATTTATGTTTTTTTTCCCCCCTTTGGACTTGGAGCTTAAACACTTGATTGTTTTCGCCTTGTTTAATGTTCTTGGTTCTTTCTTTTTTTTTATTTCCCATTTTTCCTCAGGTACTGATTTGTTCTGCTACAAGTTAAGCTATCCGAGATTTTTCAAAACGACTACCCCTCTCTCTCTCTCTCTCTCTCTCTCTCTATATATATATATATATATATATATATATATATATATATATATATATAAGAAGAAAGAACAATAAGATTTATAACCCAGGGTTCTCACATCTATCCAACCAAATAATTTTTTTTTTTTAAAAATCAGTGATAATATAAAAAAAAACATATATATATATTTATTTATATTTATAATAATTTTCTATTTTATAAATATATATATATATATATATATATATATATATATATGTTTCAAAAAAAAACTAATATTTAAATTTTATTATAATTTTTTTTTATTTTTTAAAATTCATAGTTCCATAAAAAAAAAAAGCAATAGAGCGATTTTGGAATAAGCCTATTTTAAAAAATTTCCATTCAGGAATTACATGTTTCAAAAACAAAGACAATTTTAAAATATTTAAAATTGTTAAAATTATAGTTCCACTTCAAAAATTCATAACAAATTTTTGAAGCACAGACAATCTTAATATATTTTAAATTGTTACTGAAAAATTATTCTTTTTTGATATATATATATATATATATATATATATATATATATATATATTCGCACATGATCCCTTTCAATATGAAAAGGGCAAATAGGAAAGCAGATAGGGTAGCAACTTGGTCCTTATGAAAATTTCGCGGGAAAAAAAAGACTGCCTGTCCTTGACTTTTCAAATTTATTAGGGAAATGAACCGTTTACGCAGCTCAAGTATTCCATATTGTTGTTTGTGTATTTATATATTTGATACAATTCTCCATCTTTTATCTTTTTTTTCTTTGTTGGATTTCACTAACTACATCTCTCTTTCGCAATTATATTTCTGGAATTCTTTTCCCTATCAATAATCACCATCTACCTTCGTCTATTGCCTGTTTAATTATTTGTTTCTTAGCCTGTTTCATTGTTTCTTTTTGCTAAAGATATTCCAATCGTTTGGTTCTTTTTATGGACATGTCTCTATTACTCTTACCTCCTGTTCGTTTTATTTCTTCTCTTTATTATTTTGAATTATATCACGCCAGGCAAGGCAGTAAATTCACTGAGACACACAAAGCTACTGAATGAGAAAAAGAGAAATATTATTAAGTAGCGAGAACAATAGAATTTTAATCAAGGACAAAATACATAACGATTTACACCCTTGTCCAAATTAATTGAAACAAAACGAATGATTCCGTTCTTATTTACTTTTCTTTCGTATTTTTTCAGTGAAACATGGCCCAGTACACCTATAAGCACTTCGGATGTCCATTCCAAGAAATCTTTCCTCGCAGATTGACCACAGATTCTTGATTGGATTTAAATCGGGAGAGTTTCCGGGCCAGTCTATAGTCCTTTGATTTGCTCACTGGTAAGGCTTGCCATTATGTTTGTGCAGCGTTAAAATTTTCGTACGCTTCTCTGGAGTAACATCCATCGCAGACAATGGCCGTAGGACAACTAATCAACAATCGAGACAGTAGTGATATGAGCGTGATAAAAATCTGATGCAATCGCGGATGACGCAATATATTTTTAAGGCCAAACAAATTTCATCATACACTCCATAAAGAGATTCATATTACTGCTCACCACTGCAAATGAACTAATCTGAGAAAAAAATAGAAATCGATTGCACCCTATCACTCCAGTGGATCTAAAACTGACGGTATAGTGAAAGAAAGGAGACAAAAGCAGTTCTTTAAATTAATTTGCACAATGGATGGAACCGGAAGAAAGATCCACGAGAATGAAGAAGAAACTATTAGCATAGAACTTACGGTTACATCTAGTCAATAGAGTTTTAATTATTTATATATTTACAAAATTCTTTTTCTTTTATAGATTACTTTCTTTATTTGTCTTATACATTTTTATATTTCTTCATGCGTTTTTCTCGTTTCATTTTTTTTACCCTATTTTTTTTTATTTTATTCCCTTTCCTTTTATCTTTTTTTGTTCTACTTGGTTATTTCATTTAATCATCTGTCTTCTGTCTTAGTTTATTCATTCATCATTCGTTTTTAATTGTCACTTATTGACGTTTTTCTTGGCGCTCAGACATTTGGCCGACGGACATTTAGCCGAACGGATATTTGGCCGACGGACATTTGGCCGAAATGACATTTGGCTGAACGGACATTTGGCCGAACGGACATTTGGCCGAAAAGGAACGGAACGGACATTTGTCGACGGAAATTTGGCTGAACGGACATTTGGCCGAACGGATATTTGTCTGGAACAGACATTTGGCCGAACGGACATTTGTCTGGCGAAATTTGGCTGAACGGACATTTGGCCGAACGGATATTTGTCTGACGAAGTTTGGCCGAACGGACATTTGGCCGAACGGATATTTGGCCGACTAACATTTGGCTGAACGGACATTTGGCCGAACGGATATTTGTCTGACGAAGTTTGGCCGAACGGACATTTGGCCGAACGATATTTGGCCGACTAACATTTGGCCGAACGGACATTTGGCTGACGAACGTTTGGCCGAACAGACATTTTGCCGAACGGATATTTGTCCGAGGGAGATTTGGCCGACTGACATTTGACCGACGGATATTTGGCCGAACGGACATTTGGCCGAACGGACATTTGGCTGAGGAACGTTTAGCCGACGGACATTTGGCCGAACGGATATTTGGCCGTCAGACATTTAGCTGAACGGACATTTGGCCGAACGTATATTTGGCCGAACGGACATTTGGCTGACAAACGTTTGGCCGAACGGACATTTGGCTGACGAGCGTTTGGCCGAACGGATATTTGGCTGACGAACGTTTGGCCGAACGGATATTTGGCCGACGGACATTTGGCTGAACGGACATTTAACCGAAAAGGGCTGACAAATTTAGCCGAAAATAAACGTTTGGCGTACGGAAATCCATGTACAAACGTCTTTATCGGAATGTGCTGAACGGATATTTGAGCGATTTATATTTATTTATTGCATTAATTTATAAGTTTTCGGTTTTTTGACAGAGGAACGTTTTTTTTAAAATATTTGGCCGAAAATCTATTGAACGTATATATTAGATTTTACTTCAAATACGAATATTTGGATGATAAGTATTTTGAGAAAAAGGACATTTTATTTCGAAGGAAAAATCTTTAACTTTTCCGACATGAACGGATATTTATCAATGGAGCTTTTAATGATCATTATTTTAAAGGGATTAACTATTTTTATCTTATTGTTAAATATGAATTTGGAAAATAATTAGGTGACGAATGTTTGGCTGAACTTTTTACCCAAATGGACATTTAAATATTTTTGACGAAAATACTAATTTCAATAAAAAAATATTGAATTTGGCAGAAGGAAATTTTTTAACTTTACATTTAGATTTATTAATTTAATCGAACGGATATTTGGCCGATGGAAATTTGGCCGAACGGAATTAGGAAGTCCTATTCTACGTTATAATACTGCTAATTAAAATTTGGCCTAAAGTATTTTGGCTGAACGGATATTTTTATTTATAATTTTCGAACGTTTGAATGAAATGATATTTGGTTGACGAAATGTCCATTTGGCCGAAATATCTGAACGGACATTTAAATGTCTGTCGGAAAAATGTCGTGCTGAAACGGTTTTTTTTTTCGTAATTTCTCAGTAGGTTTATATTTATTTTTGCATTAATTTAAGTTTCGTTTTTAGAAATCCTTTTTTAAATTTCATAAAAACTTTCTCGTATATTAGATTTTTTCAAATATTTTTTGATTTCATTTTTGAGAAAAATACATTTTTTCTCTTTAACCGACATATGATTCAAGTCTTTTTCATTATTTTATTATTTTCATTCATTTTAAATTGAATTTAAATAATTGTTTTCTTTTTACCCAAATCATAAATATTTTTTGTTTTTTTTATTGAAATAAGGAAACTTTAACTTTACACATTATTAATTTAATTAGTTTTCCATCTTTCGTCTTCTTCTTTATCTATTCCTTGTTATTCAGTCTTTTCACGTATTATATTTCATTCTTATTTTTCATTATTTGTTCCTTTCTTATTTATTTCGGCTAAATGTCTTAAATGTTTCTTTTTTTAATTGTTTGCTTTCAAATGTCCGTTTCTTAAATGTTTTCAAATTTCATTCTCTAAATTCTCTCGGTTTTGTCCGTTCTAAATTTTTTCGGCCAAATGTCTGTCTTTTTTTTTTTTTTTGATAGGTTTATTTATTTTTGCCACATTTTTTTTTTTTCCCATTTTTTTTCTTTCTATCATTTTTTTTTCCTTTTTTTTTCCTTTTGTTCTTTTCTTTTCCTTATTTTCGTGTATTATTTCAATTTTATTAATTTTTCTGTTTTATCTTAATTTCCATTTTGCTTTTTTTTATTTTAATTATTATTTCTTTTCTTACTTTTAATCTTTCGTCTTCTTCTTTTATTTATTATTTTAAGTGGGTAGTCATTATTTCATTCTTATTTTTCAATGGGTAGTCATTATTTTAATTCGCTTTCTTTTCTTTCTTTTTAATTATTTCCTTGCTTTTTATTTCATATTTTCTTTTCATTTTTTTTTTTCTTTCTTTCTTTATTTTTTGCTTTTATTTCTTTTCCCTTTATTTATTTGTTTTTTTTTCTTTTTTCTTTCTTTTTCTTTCTATCATTCTTTTCTCTTTCTTTCTTTTCCTTCTTTTTTTCTGTTGTTCTTTCTTTTCATTATTTTCTATTTCAATTTAGTGAATTTCTATCTTAATTTTCATTTTGCTTTCGTAACTTTTTAATTATTATTTCTCTACTTTTAATGGGTAGTCATTATTTTAATGGGTAGTCATTAATTCCCTACTTTTAATGGGTAGTCATTATTTCAATCAGGAGTCATTATTTCCCTGCTTTTAATCATACTTTTCTTTCTTTCTTTTTTCATAAATTATTTTCCTTCTTTTGGTTTCCTTTTTTCTTTCTTTGTCTTCCTTACTCTCTATTTTTTGTTCAATTTCCTCTTTTCAATCCTAATTTTGTTTTTTCTTTCTTTTTCTCTTTCTTAACGATTTCTTTGACTCTCATTATTTCTCTGCTTGTCTTTCTTTTCTGTATTTACCGATTCCTTCTTTTCTGTCGTTCTTTTTTGTTTCTTAAAGTATCTACTTAATTTCGTTTTTCTTTTCTTTTTCTCTTTTCTTTTATTCATTTCGTTCAATATTCTTTTCCTTCTTTCCTTTTGCCTTTCTCTTTTTTCTTTTCTTTCTTTTCTGTCTTCCATTCGTTTCTCTTACTCTTTCTTAATAATGTTTTTTTTATTCTTTCTTTCGATTAATTCTCACTTTCTGTTTTGAATTTTACTTCTTTTTATTTTCCTTATTTTTCACATAACATATATTCCCGTACAAATAAGACACCTTTTTCTTCCCAAACATTTTTTCTTTCTTAAACTCGCAAAGGATTATTTTCCTTCTCACAAACGCGGTCATTTCCTCACCCTTGATGTGATTTCTTTCTATCCACCAAACATTTCTTTCCCCATCTCCAAAAAGATTTTTTTCGTTCCACCAAATTGATTCGTTTACTGACTCTCGAAAAATGTTTCCTTTACTCCTCGTAAATTTGATACCTTTTCTATTCCAAATACAATTCTTTCATTTCCCTGAAAAAAGGTTCCTATGTTTCACAGAAAATATTTCCTTTCCTCTCTACTAGAAAAATTAATAATTTTCTCCTCTTGGCATGTTGTCTTTTCTGCGCTAAAATAGATTATTTCCCTTGTTTTCAAAAGAATACCATTTCACCTGCTAAACATGATTTTCTACCCAAAAAATATATTCTTACTTCAGAGCCAAAAACTTTCCTCTCTTTCCACCAAAATCTTTTTCTTTCTACTCTGTCCAAAAAGGATTACGTTTTCTTCTCCCCAAGATTCTTCTCTCAGCCTAAAATGATTCCTCTCCTTACACCCAAAATGATTTCTTTACTCCCTACTCCAAAAAAGGGAAAAAAAATGATTCCTTTCGCTTCCGAAATATGTTTTGTTTTCTACCTCAAACAGGATTATTTCTTCATCCCGAAAAGGATTCCACACCTTGCTGTAAAATTATTTCTTTCCTTCATGTTTGAAAAAAAAAAATTCTTTATCTAAATATGATTCCATTTCTACCAAAATATGATCCTTTCTTCTGATCAAAATGGATACCTCTTCTTCCCCAAAATGTTTGCTTTTATTCCCACTCGAAAAATTATTCCTTTCTCTACTGAAATATGGCTCCTTCTCTACCCCAAACAGGATTCTTTCCTCATCCCGAAAACGTTTCCTCTCCATCCACCAAAATGTTTACTTTCGACTTCATTCAAAAATTCCTTTTCTCCTCCTAAGCATAATACTTTTCCTACCCCAACCACGATTCTTCCTTTAGCCCAAAAAGGATTCCTCTCCTTATACCAAAATTATTTCTTTCCTCCCGACTTGAAAAAAATAATTCTTTCTCTTCTGCTAAATATAATACCCTCCGTTCGAAACATGAATCTTTCTTCTCTCCTTAAAAAGATTCCCTAAAATGGAATAATTTATGCACCCCACCAAATTATTCCGTTCCTCTTCCATATGTTATTCCGATCCCTTTATTTCCCCCAAAATGACCCCTTTCTTCCCCTGCACATTATTTCTTTTATCCATCCCGTGAAATAGAATTCTATTCTTCCTCCGCAAAACGAGTCCTGTTTTTGCCAATTAAACGCGATTCCTTTACTTCTTACAATAATAATTCCATTCCTCCACAAAAAAAAAAAAAAAAATTCTTTTCGTATTCAAAACCATCAGTTCTTTACTGCTCACCAACGCCAGACACTTTTCAAATCAAACACCAACTGCTGTTTTTATATCCTCTTAAAAACAAACAAAAACAAGTAAAAAAGAAACAAAAAACAAAAAAAAACAAAAACAGTTGGTCACACAATTTACTGGCCGTCTTTATTCTGACCAGCCATTGTGTCCAACACAGCGATGCATATAAATGAACATGTGACAGCCTCGGCTCGAAAGCGACAGCTCTTCTCATCTCATCTACATTGAGACTTCAAAGACGGTCTCACCTCAAAGCATGTGTGGCAAACGTCAGATGGGTTTGTAATATTCGTAATGGATAGAGTCACTTAAGTTGTGGACGGAAAGAAGATCGGAGAGTAAGGTGTTGGCAAATAAGGAAAATGGAGAGTAAGGATACAAGAGACGGAGTAAAGTCTGATATGTAAACATTATAGAATATTGAGAGGACAGTCATACGTAGAGAGGCTAAAGTGCTCTCGGCACTAATAACTTCCCAAATTATGACCAAATGAAAGAACGTTATATTTTATGTAGTTAGAGCAGTTCCTTTGTAGGGAGGAAACATTTGAGAAATACTAGTATATATATATATATATATATATATATATACACATATATATTTATATAAATATATATATATATATATAAAGTATATATATATATATATAATATATATATATATATATATATATATATATATATATATATATATATAAAGACTCAATATTCGCTTGAACATGAAATGGAACAAAATTATATTTGAAGTTTTTAGCATCCATTTTTGAAACATGGTTATTACTGTGTAGCGAAAAAAAACATATTTTAAACCAGTTATATATATATATATATATATATATATATATATATATAATTGAATCTACGAATTAATCCTCTTATATCTGTAAACATGGTACCGAAGCCATCGCCTATTATACACTAGTTCTACTCCTAATACAAGATTCATTTTAGTCAACTTCCCTTTGAATATTGAATGTAGACCTAACTTATGATAATCTATCCCTACTTCTGTAAAGGTAATAATATTATAATCTTAGTTTCATTGTAACTACCTTTAGTCTTTAGTCTTTTTAGTTTCATGGAACCTACCTCTATAATTATTCCATTAGCTGATCCAAATGAGACTACTTTAACCCTTCAAATAATAACACCTTATAGACGATAATACAAGTAAAATAGAAATTAGAGGTTAAAGTGTTCTCGGCACTAATAACATCCCAATGTCTGACCAAATGAAAGAACATTATATTTTATGTAGTTAGAACAGTTCCTTTCTAGGAAGGAAAACATTTGAGAGAAATACACACACACACACACACACACACACACACACACACATATATATATATATATATATATATATATATATATATATATATATATATATATATATATATATATGTATGTATGTATGCACATTTCATTGAAAACGAGAGACAAGGTGCTTTTATTTAGTTTTTTATACAAGTACTCATGCGATCTAATAATTTATTTCTTTTCGGATGATAAATTATATAAAAACTGTCCGAATATTCTTTTTATCCGTGCGCTTTCGGCTATACATTTAGCCATTTTCAAGGATTATATTTTAACTGTTAAAATAAGAAATAGTTTGTTGTATGTATGTTTTAAAAAATGTTTGCATTTTTTTTTTGTTTCAAAACACGGTCAAGATATTATGTCCATGTTCAAAGTTAGTATTATTAAGTGTTGGTTTGTTTGTTTTTATTAATAAGGCTTCCATTATTTTTAGCCTTTTTTTTTTGCATGCAGATGATGCTATTATATTAGTGTTGTCAACAAGTATGTTCCGAAAACATTTTCTAAACTAGTCATCAGTATTTAAGTTTAATTCCAATATTAAACCTTAACCCCTGGGTGGCAGTTTCAGTCTCAAGCATTGTTTTTGGAATAACTATGGTATGGAATCTTTTACTCATTTATAGTTTTAAATGGAGATGTGGTCTGGGGGTTTCTTTTTTTCTTTATCAAGGGGTCAACTGCTTTGTCACATGCCACGGCTGGATCCATAACTTCGGTCATTATTTCTTTGACGTCGTCAGTCTTAAAATGTCAGCGTCCAGAGCCGGCGAAAGTATTTATTTACGAGATTAAGCATTTGAAGGATTTCCATTGCATATATCGCCATTGCCTATGCCATTGCTCGGTCATTATTTCAACAATTAACCTCTCCTACGATTATGATCCGAAGTTCTTTCGTATTTTTGTTTTTATTTAAAGTAGAGCCTAGATTATAATTATCTTTTTTTAAATATGATTCCATCGTGACACAGCAATTACTATATTTCGAAACTGGTCATCAGTATTTAAGTTTAATTCCAATATTAAACCTTAACCCCTGGGTGGCAGTTTCAGTCTCAAGCTTTGTTTTGGAATAACTATGGTATGGAATGTTTTACTCATTTATAGTTTTAAATGGAGATGTGGTCTGGGGTTTCTTTTTTTCTTTATCAAGGGGTCACTGCTTTGATGGAAGTAGGGATGTTTGTGGTATGTCAAGTTTTTGGAGTTGTGTAAGGTTGGATTTCGGATCATCAATCTAACAGTTCTTTCCTATTATATCAATATATACGCACGTACACACACACACACATATATATATTATTATTATTATTATTATTATTATTATGTTTCATTAAAGACGATTGACAAGGGACTGCGATTAAATATACATGGAAAACAAAAAAGTTCATCCGCAATAAACTAGTAGAAATAGAAGTATAATAATCTCATCCACAAGTAAAAAAAAGATTTAAAAAAATGAAAGCACTAATAATAAAATAAAGGAAAACCCCACAGGCAATAACATTAACTACGAACACGGCCACAACTTTCTGACAGTGTTTGGAAAAAAGATTCCTATAATGTCAAGCACTTATATAAAAAAAACACACGTATTCAGTTAAAAATGAAGATAAAAATCGTCCTTGATAATGACTAAAATAATAGCCGAAAGGGCTTGGATATGAAGAACTTTTCGAGAGTATTTACACACTTTGTGTCCAGAAAAGAACACAAGGAAAAAAATATTAAAAATTTTAATCGCAGTAACTTGACAGCAATCCTTCCTTTATACAGATTTCGTTAAAGACACCTATCAAGGTACAGCGATTTTATGATAATTCTTATTTTATTTTACGGCAATTTTTTAAGATATTTTGTAACTATGCATAATACGCACCCCTGATTTTGTATATTATTAGGTTGGTGCTAAAATAATTTCGTTTTCTCACATAGTAACATATCTTAGAAAACGAAATTATTTTGGCACCAACCTAATATTTTTTTTAGAAAACAAATGCGTATTATACATGGGGAATTACGGTAAATAATGAATTTAGAAAAAATAAAAGCAATGATAAAAAATAAACTGTCTGCATAATAGCCAGAAATTAGACGAAAAAATAATTAACACATCGATAGCCATCACCTATTGACAAATGTTTTTACTATACGGATGGAGGCGTTTACACAAGAGTCGACCGTTCGCTACTAATATCTGTGTGTCTGTGTGTCCGTTCATCGCTTGTCTGGAGAAGTCAGCATCGTTCGTTCAACGAGGCAGTTGAAATGTTTCTTAAATTAGCCTCGATGTGTATACCTATGCATATGTGCTTCTGTGTTTATATATGTGCCTAGCAGTATATGTACGGACACTTATGAGCACGTATATATGTGCAAATATATATACCATGAAGTCGTATGTATATACAGGTGCATGTGTGCATGAAGGAAGATGTGTAAATTTATAGGCATTTTTACACACACACACACACACACATTCATATATATATATATATATATATATATATATATATATATATATGGATGTGTGTGTAAAATGTAAAATTATATTAATAAATAAATTATAAGTATTTTAAAATGGTGAGCTTTTTTTTTTTCAATCACCCTATATAGAGAGATTGTGCAGCCAAATTTAGTGCTGACTGGGCCATCGTGTTGTCCCGGTCACACTCTTTATTTCATCTAAAGGTTCTGGAGGCACTTTACATCGGGTCCCTTAAGCCTTCTTTGTGCAAACAACGTGAGTGTTTGTTGGGGATCGCTGTCATTTATCTCTAGTTCCTTTTGCTATTTTTTTTATTTTATTTTTTTTTCCTCCCACAACTTCCTTTTATTGTACATTTTTCTGTGTTTAATTTTAAATTAAATCTCCCGTTGAAGCCTGAAGAGCGGGAGCGAAACCTGTTCCTTCGCCCGTTTTTAATATGTCTAGTAATATTAAGTTTTACACTTTTATTTCGATCATTAAATTTTGTACCTACAAAAATATCTTTAAATATATATATATATATATATAGATAATATTAGTGGAAAATATACATACATATGAAAATATATCTAAAAATTCCTATACATGTATATTTTCAGAAAAAATTTTCCAAGAGGAAGGATCCAGGTAGAACTCAATGTCTAGGACAGAGTAAGGATATAATAAAAAGGCTTAAACACTAATATTCCATGGTCATAATTTATTCCATTGGAATCGTAAATACGATCCAAATCATCAGACCTACAAATTCAAAAAAAAAAAAAAAAAAAAATCGTATTTACGATTCCAATGGATTAAATTATGACCATGGAATATTAGTGTTTAAGCCTTTTTTTTTTATATATATATATATATATATATATATATATATATATATTATTTTGTATGTGCAGTACTTTGTGGAAAGCGCTCAATATCAGTGATAGAGCTAAATCTAGTTATTATGGAGTTTGTGACCTTGGATTTCACGCTTTTGTGACCATCAGACACACTGGTTCATTTTATGTATGATGATCGCAAAAGCGTTAAACCCAGGGTCACAAACTCATATCCATACAAGTGAATATATCTATCTATCTATCTATCTATCTATCTATCTATATATATATATATATATATATATATATATATATATATATATATATATATATATATATATATATATCGTGATTGAAATGTAACTCCCCGTTTTAAAATACTTATACTTTATTTATTAATATAAATTTTAGAAGAAATAAATATGAGAGGAAAGCAGTTAGCATAAGGTTTTATTTAAAATTCGATATGGACACCAGATGTCGCTACCGGCTTCCTCAGCCGAGAAGGAATCGTGTCAACTGATTTCACCAGGAACTCTTATAGTATGGAAGACATAACTTCTTGTATTCGCCCTCCAAGTTCTTTCAAAATCTTGCTTTGATATAGTAGAATTGCTATTTTAACAAACCCCAAAGAAAAAGGTAACAGGCTGTTAAGTCAGGACTCCTAGCTCGCCACTCATGCATAAAATAAGGAGTTACTTTTAATCACCCTGTGTTTGTGTATATATATATATATATATATATATATATATAGTATTCCATAATAATGCGGACATCTTGGATTATAAATATGACATAGAGTAGCAACTATTTTTATTACATAACTCATTAACCGATATACAATAGTTCAACATTTGGCTTTAGTGATGCCGTTTCTAAAGCCATTTCCTCGAAGTGTTATGCCAACACAGGTGACAAAGTTGAACCCATAGCTAACCCTTTCACTGCTGATATTAATAGTGTTTAGTAATGTAAATGATAATATTAGCTGTTTCCTTACAAGGAAACATTTGGCATTCATTGACTCAGCAGCCAGTACTGTTTTCTGTTGAAATTTATGAAACAATTTTTTAAAAAGGGTTTCTCTCGACCAGTTGCTGTTATCGTTCTTTTCAGTATTGACAGTTGTTTTCTTAACTTTTTATTTGGATTTTTGTAGAATGTTTTGATCTTGATTATTTCATTATTTTGTATTCGAGTTACATGTGCTATCCGTTTTATGTGTTACTGCTGCTGGCAGTCCTCAAGTGATGTGGTTTTTGGTATTTAGTACAATTCTTTGTTTAGGGTGTGTTCAAAGATTTGTTGTTGCCGTATCTACCTATCTTTCTGTCTGTCTATCTATCTGTCTATCTATCTGTCTATCTATCTATGTATCTATCTATCTATCTGATTTTGCTCATATTCTATCTATCTATCTATCTATCTATCTATCTATCTATCTGACTGTTCATATGTATCTACCTATCTAGCGCATTCTGTTGATATCTCTGTAACCGTTTATCTCATTCTTTTAATATCTATCTATCTATTATCTATCTATCTATCTATCTATCTATCTATCTATCATCTATCCATATCTATCTATCTATCTATTCATCTATCTATCTATCTCATCTATCTATATCTATCATATCTATCTATCTATCTATCCGGTTCGGTTCATATCTATCTATCTATCTATCTTTCACAATCTGCTTATATGCTTCTCTCCCAGTTTCTTTCTTTTCGCGATAATCAATGCAAGTATTTACAGATACGAGGATATTGGCGAGTGGTGATGTTTCGTCTAATATCCGAATAAATTGGCTTGGGGTGGAGCGAGATGTAATGGCATATCACTCTCTAATATCTCCCATGACACACATCTAAGCCGTGCTTGCCCCACCCCCACTCAAGCCTCTACTTTAATTCTAACACAGGTTCCCTCCTTCCTAATTCCCTCTGTGCCCCTTTCGTAGGGTCTTGTTCTTTTGACATGATTTCGCTGCCTCATTTGAAATCTAGCTGATTATTTTCGCTGCTTTTACCATTTTTTTCTTGTAAAATTAGATTTTTTTAAAAACTTTTTTAATTTTATTCTTAATCCTACACTTTGTCTTTAATCTCTCTCTCTTTCTCTCTCTTTTTTCTCTCTCTTTTTTCTCTCTCTTTTTTCTCTCTTT
>CAHIKZ030005110.1:125000-162500 GCA_903632075.3 Acanthosepion pharaonis
AAATAATGTCTGATTATAGAATCAACCTTTTAATTGTGTTCTAAACTATTATTAGTATAATAGTTTCACATAAATATATTACTCATTCCTAATGATTAAAGTATCCTCTTTGTTAATTTTATATCAATCTTTTTCTGAATATTGTTCTCAAATACCTGACGCACCCTCTGTACACATTGGGAAATAGTATTAGTTTGTTTGGAAAATAATGTCCGATTTTTGTATCAGCCTCTTAATTTTGTTCTAATCTATTATTAAAATACTTTCACATAATTATATTATTCATTCCTAATGATTAAAGCGTCCTCTTTATTAAGTTTATACAAATTTCTTCCAGAATATTGTTCGCTAATATCTGACGCACCCTCTGTATACGCTCGAAAATGGTATTAGGCTGTTCGTAAATAATGTCCGATTTTAGTATCAGCTTCTTAATTGTCCACTACTCCACCGTGCCTCCTCTGTCTGTCTGTCTGTCTGTCTGTCTGTCTCTCTCTCTCTCTCTCTCTCTCTCTATATATATATATATATATATATATATATATATATATATATATATACCTGTGAATGTATATATATATATATATATATATACACACACATATATATATATGTAATGCTGGTAATAAAACCAATTTTTACACCCCTAATGTTTCGGGGTCAACTATTTGCCCATAGCTGAGGCCCTAACAGGTGCTACCACCCGTGGTCAGGGTGAATCTGGGAACACCAGCAATTAAGAGGTGGTTCCACGCTCCTCAAAACCTCCTGATCAGATGTCTTCCTGTTGGATATAGTTTATCGTTTTACCCAGGACGCGAACGTAGTTTATCGTCCTACCCAGGACGCTGATGAAGTTTATCTTCATACCCAGGATGTGGATGTAGTTTATCGTCAAACCCCGGACGGCTGTTATATGGAATGGATTATTTCTTAATATATGCTCTAAATGGGACCTTAAAGAAAAAAAAAACATATTTTGTGGTTATATAATCTTTTATATACGTTCTTAAATGTTTCCCTTATATATTTTTGGAAAGATATCGAAAATAGTTTTTTCATAGGTGAGTGATTTGATTGATTAATTTGTTTTTTTTTCTTTGTTTATTTTTTGTTTTTTACAGTTTATCAACCTTATCCAGATAAGATTTTAGATTGTAAAAACTTTTTTAACATAATAATTAGTTACTGATACAAGTCTTATTTAATCCATAGCTGGGGCTAAAAAAGATGGATTCATGCCTTTCCCAGAGTGATTCACACGTAAGTGATTATAAGTAACCCGATTGGAATTGAGATTCGATTGCCGATTTCTAATGTCCGGCCTTTATTCATAAGCCTACCCATACATTCATACTTACCCCCATATAAGAATAGACCAGATTCGGCGTTGCTTAACTTTGGTGATCATACTGGAACGTATCTCAACGTGATATGGCCATATCCCTTCTTTCGGAAGGTTGTGTAACAATGCAACGGCCCTTGGGAAGAATGTGTCCGAATAGAACTTCTTCCTTACTAATGGAATACGAAGGGGATGAACATAGTTATCGCCCCCCCCCAACTCTGTATACATATGTCCATTTTCGTTTTAAAGGTCTGAACTAGTGGAACGAGAAAACTAGCTCATCAGACCATTTTTCATGAAATAGCGAGTTGAGTTAGCGTATAAAGTAATTCCACGACTACAAGGTCACGCAAAAGAATTTTTAGCTTGGTCGTGGCTGGAATGTGAGGATTGGGTAGCGCCAGCTGTAATTTTCTGTCGCGGTATGAGCCGAGGATTCTTCCAAAGTCTTTAGCTATGGATCGTATGGGGATTTTTTTGTAAGTGTAGCTTATATGTGGCACAAGGCCGAAAGTATGGAGTACCCAGTGAAAACCGGACTCACTTCTCAATCAGAATTGATCTAGCGAAACAAACTTGTTAACCATTACGCCACGTCGAAGTGCCCAAAAATGAAACATCTAAGCGTAGTTTACATAAGACACAAGGTCGAAAATATAGAGCACCCAGTGAAGAGCGAACTCACTTCTCAGTCGTAATTGATCTAGCGAAACAAACTTGTTAACCATTACGCCACATCGAAGTGCCCAAAAATGATTTTCTAATTACAGCTTAGATGTGGCACAAGGCCAAAAGTATGCAGTACCGAGTAAAAACAGAACTCACTTCACAGTCGTAATTTATCTAGCGAAACAAGCTTGTTAACCATTACATCACGTTGAAGTGGATCGTATATATGAGTTCCACTTAAGGTCTGGAGTGAAGAGATGTCCAAAGAAAAGACCCTATTTGAGAGTGCCAGCGTTTATTTTGATTAGTGAGAATTCAGGGTCAGTTGGGTGGTAAGGAATAGTTACTGACTTGGTTTTCGAAAATTTGAAAGTTACAAGCCAGTTTTTTTTTTTGCTATTAGGGAGAGTGGAAAAAACGCAAAGAATATTTGGTGGTATTGAGTAAATCGATGTCGGAACAAGGTTTAGGAGAAATAACAAAATGACAACAATTCTTAAGAGCTACGAAAGAACGGAAATCACTGAGAGCCTTAATTAGCTACGCCCTGAAGGGACACGGCAAACAAAAAAGAGATAGATTGAAAAGGTCTTTGAGGCAGGGAATAGCAAAAGTTGGTTCTGGTGCACTTCCCCATTTCTCTCAGTGGTTCTCAACCATTTTTGTCCAATTCACCCTTTTCACTATCAGTCAGAATGTCTCCCCCACCACCACTTTCTAAGATGGTTCAATTCAACAAACGGTACACTATTTACAATATTCGGACTATTATCCCCAGCTTCGTCGCCATATTCATTACAACATTTCAGCCTTTCAGTATCTGTCTATATTTCTGAGATGAGGTATTATGTACACTATTTACATTATTCGGACTATTGTCCTCAGCTTTGTTGCCATATTTATTACAACGTTTCGGCCTTTCAGCATCTGTCTATACTTCTGAGATGAGGTATTATGTACACTATTTACATTATTCGGACTATCGTCCTAATATTTGTCGCCATATTTATTACAACGTTTCGGCCGTTATACGCTTTGGCGTTTTTTAGGTGGTTGGAATGTCGAACTGAACCCTTTATTTCACTCACTGGGGTAGACTGTTCTTGTTCCACGTGCCATGTCTAATGGATGTCAGTTATAAGTTATCTCCTGTTAATTCACCTCACCGTTCTCTACTGCCTTAACCAGATATCGAACTCACACTCTTTGGTTCCTGTCACTTGATCTAACTAACTCCTTTATCCACTGTGCCATGTGTCCTCAATGACACATGGCACAGTGGATAAAGGCGTCAGTAAACGGCCGAAACGTTGTGATAAATATGGCGACAAAGATGAGGACAATAGTTCGAATAATGTAAATAGCGTACATAATACCTCATCTCAGAAATATAGACAGATACTCAACAAAAGGTGCATTTCAAATAAGAACTAAGACCTTCCGGATATGAGGAATTAGTTACAAATTCCGAATCAGGGGTTATATTTATATTAAAATAAAAGAACTGAAATCATGTTTAACATTTATTTTCAATGTTTTATAATAAACAATATAAACAAATGGTGAGTGAAATATAACGGAATTGATTTTAAGGAAAAAGAAATAAATTATTTAATGTTAATGAAAATTCATTAAATTAAGTATGCCACGTATGTAAAACAAATAATGGAACGAGGATTTTTTAATCGCTGTTGCATGATGATTCTTTCTCTTCTAATGTCATTCTCAACTTTTTCTGCATTTCGTTTTGCCTTTGTTCTTGACATTTTTCAAAAATGAAAGACACTTTATAACTCTGCGTGCATTATTGCAATCGTCATGGCTGTATGCTGGCTTTCTTTCCATAAAACTGACAACTTTTTCAATAGCTTTTTTCAATTTCAGTCCAGGTTTCACCACAATCATGTTTTTTATTTCCTTGTTCATTGTGACAGTGTGAACGCTGGAAAATAGTTTCTTTGGAAGATTTTATATCATACAATGTTGACTTTCCTATGTTGAACTCAGCCATTAGTTACAATGAACTTTCACCAGCGTCTAGTCTGTTTAAAATTTCCACTTTTTACGATAACTCCAAAGTTGTTCTTTTCCTCTTATTCCCATCATCTTTTGCACCAAATACAAGCCATTAGGGTGAAATAAGCATAAGCAATTATCCAAAGTAAATTTCCTGAAAAACAGAAATTTCAAATCAGTTACATATCACCCAAATAGTTCAAATATACACATCAAAATCATGTCCGGATATGCGAGATTCCGGATTTGAGGAATTCCGGATATGGGAGATTCCGGATTTGTGGAATTCCGGATATGAGGGATTCTACTGTATTATTGAAAATCTTAATTCTTTTCCACATATACATTTACATGGATTATTTTTCTAGAGGTGTTTTCTATTAGCAATAAAAAATGTTTATCGATTTTTAATCTTAATACATGTACAGTAGGAGGATTTAATTGGGAACAAAGAAAAGAATACTGAACTGCTATGTGATATATGTCTTCCTTTGCAGCAGCGAATGTTGAACGGTCTCCTCAAAGCTGAAACAGAAATTCGAGGCAATGGAGGTATGGTTCTACAGAAGGATGCTAAGGATATCATGCTAATGGTTTCCTCTTTCTCACTCCTCGATTGTAGAAATCAGTTCCTGTTTTTTTTTTTTTTTATTTCCTGTCATCTACGATTTTCAAGTGCAATATTATTCGTCATCTTCTATTGCCTTGGATCCTGTTCTTTTTATCATTCCCTCTGTTTCTTTCGCAACCCTTTGCAAATTAGTGGTTTTATTCTTTTGTAACAAAGAAAAGAGTTCTAAACTACTATGTGATATCTGTCCTCCTCTACGGCAGCGAAGGCTGGACGGTCTCCTCAAAGATGAAGTCTTTGTGGCATTATCGCCGTACTTAGGGGGTCAATTTATTAAAAAAATTCGTTAAAATCTTAGCATGCCGGGTTCAAATTTCGGCCTAGTCTAATACGTTGACTTTCTACAAATGACCTTAAAAATAAAAGGCATGAAACCAACTCACCTGTCCCCGTCTATGGGTGACGCAGTTTATTTTCATCAATGTTCTTGCAATTATCGCATCCTCTTCATGAAGGTCGTTGCTAATTGCTCTTCTTATGAAGTCCATGAGATTAATGTAGGTCTCATTCAAGACCCTTTTTCTCTGCTTTAAATTAATGGACATTAATTAGGTAGCAAAGGAGAGCGGGTAGACAGTACTAAGCATAAAGTACAAGAAGACATGATCATCAGTAAAGAGATGATCCCGAAATGCGATTTAAAAGGCCGGGGACACTAAAATTAAGCAGGTGCGGAAATCCAAATATCGGAGAAGTCTTTTGACAGAGAATGGTAAGTGCGACGCTAAGAACCAAAGACTTATCGGGATGGCCAAAGACGCATTCCAAAAGTTAGGCAGAGTATTACAACATAGGAGGATTTCTTTGGTTACAAAGAAAAAGAGTACTGAACTTATACGTGATATCTGTCCTCCTTTACGGTAGCGAATGCTGGACGGTCTCCTCAAAGATGAAGAAGAGACTCGAGGCAACGGAGGTACGGTTCTACAGAATGATACTAAAGGTATCATGGACCGAGCGTGTGAGCAACGATGAGGTTATGGAGAGGATGCAAAGAAGGAAGAATACTTAACATCAGGAAGAGGCAGCTAAAATTTATGAGAAATTAATGAGAAAGGAGGGCTCAGAGAATCTGATACTCACAGGTCTAATATAGGGAAAGAGAGAAAAGGGAAATCTACGCATAACATACCTGGCGGGGTTGCGCAAGTGGATGACAGAACATGTCTTGCAGGAAGTAACAAAGGGAAAAACTTATTGAGAGCTACAAGGGATAGGGTGAAGTGGAGGGCCGTGATCACCTATGTCCTGAAGGGATACGGCACATGAAAGAAAAAAATTGTTTTAATTGATAGCTATTTATTAAATATATATCGCCCGGTTCACAAACCTCACCGTTCTTTTGAACAGGAGCATAGGTTTATCCCTTGTTTCCTGTTTAGGATTAGGTTTCCGGTATTTGTAAAGAGTTTTCATTATGGTTAACTCCTTTGCAACTTAGTGGCATTATCGACTTGCTCGGGGTGAATTGATTAAAAAATTCAAAAATTATCTGAAGCATACTTCAATATAGAAAAAAGTTCAATAAAAGGTCAGGGTATTTAAATTGATTTTATTCTGATGAAGATTGCAGTCAATGAGAAACTTGTGAAAAAGTAACACATTCGTCTCAAGGAAATCCTGAAATTCCTCGTTGAGAATCCCCGATCATTAGTGTTTTTTTTTATTTGTCTATATCTAGGTATTATGATTACTTGCATTATTTACATTATTTGGACTGTTATCCTCATCTTCATTGCCATATTCACAACGTTTCGGCCTTTAGATCTCTGAGATGAGGTATTATGATTACTTACATTATTTCCATTATTCGGACTGTTATCCTCATCTTCATTGTCATATTCACAACGTTTCGGCCTCACGATCTCTGAGATGAGGTATTATGATTACTTGCATTATTTACATTATTCGGACTGTTATCCCCGTCTTCGTTGCCATATTCACAACGTTTCGGCCGTTGTACGCTCCGGCTTTCTTGAGGTGATTGAAATGTCTGTTTATATGAAGTATCATGATTACATGCATTATTTACATCATTCGGGCTGTTATCCTCATCTTCGTTGTCATATTCACAACGTTTCAGCGGTTATACGCTCCAACATTCTTCAGGTGATTGGAATATCTGGCTATATCTCTGAGATGAGGTATTATGATTACTTGCATTATTGATATTATTCGGACTATTATCCTCATCTTCATTGCCATATTCACGTTTCGGCCGTTGTGGGCTCCGGCCTTCTTCAGGTGATTGGAATATCTGGCTATATCTCTGAGATGAGATATTTTGATTACTTGAATTATTTACATTATTTAGACTGTTATCCTCATCTTCATTGCTATATTCACAACGTTTCGACCTCTAGATCTCTGAGATGAGGTATTATGATTACTTTCATTATTAGATTATTCGGACCGTTACCCTCATCTTCATTGCCATATTCACAACGTTATACAGAGATATCCTCAAGAAGTAGAAAAATCTACCCTAGTTCACAAAATTAATGGTTCGGTTCGAAATTCCAATCACCTGAAGAAGGCCGGTGCGTACAACGGCTGAAATATTGTGAATATTGCAAGGGAGATGTGGATAGCAGTCCGAATAATGTAAATAATGCATGTAGTTATTTTAAACCTTAATTTCAACTTCGGTTGAGAACTGATTCCTTCATTAGTAGAGACCTGTTCTTCCCCGGGGTTGCACTGACTAGGCGCATACAATAGAGCCGTTGAAATGATTATGACGTTCGCAATTCATTATAGCCGGTGTCTCTAGTCATTTTGATCTCGATTGACAAAGAATAAAAATATAAATTAAAAAAAAAAATACAGATTAATAAATCTTGGTAGGTCATCTACTTTTCTTTGAATCTTCTCAAAGTTATATAAATCCGATGAGAAAATTCTTGTTTTACTCCTCTTTCTATTCTTGTGCAAATGTCTAACTTATTTCTAATCCGTATACAGGCAGGTTGGTCCCATTAAATGCTGCAGATTATCGTAATATATTTCCTATATAAGTCGAACATATCAAAAGGTTTGATTTTGTGTCGTACCTTATCAATGAATTAGGGAATACAGAGCTATATCTACGTTGGGAACTCTATTTTCATGGCCATTTGTCAGAATTACCTGAGCTTATTACGTCTCTTAGCCCACTGACTTATTAACACTTAAATCCGATCTCAGCTAATGAAATTTTGGCGCAAATTAGTGTCATGGGTGCTTACCTATAACTACAGAATGAACTCTTCCTAACACTATGTATACTACGCCTCTCAAGAGAGAGGGTCGTATCAAGCCGAACTTCTTGGCTTGACAGTCGAACTCTCTGCCACTGAACAGAGAGGAACCCGGACGAGGCATTTTTTGGCCGAGCCTACGGACTCGGGAAACCCACGTTAAACTCGGCCTTGTGCTATATGCAACCCTCGTGGTGGGTGGCTAGATACCGAATCGAGTCGAGCTTCTCGGCTTGACGGTCGAACTCTCTGCCTCTGAGCAGAGAGGAACCCGGACGAGGCTCCGCCGAATCTCAGAGTTTCGTTTGGGGAGGTTGACCAACCCGATCCCGTTTATACCGGTTCTACGGGCATTTTTTGGCCGAGCCAACGGGCTCGGGAAACCCACGTTAAACTCGGCCTTGTGCCACATGCAACCCTCATGGGGTGGGGGGCTTGATACCGAATCGAATCGAGCTGATAGTATTTCACTCCAAACCAGACTGACAGTCATACTAACACCTTCCATATCTTGTGTTATTATTTCATGTAATATACCTTAGTTATTTCTACTCTTGTGTTTGTGTTGTTCTTCCTTGGTCCTAACAAGGACCATGACAGTGGCGACGAGGATATTGAAGAAACGAAAACTACGCGGAGGATATATATATATATATATATATATAAAAAAACCAACCTTTTTTGCTATCGGTCGTCCATAACAGAGGTGACGGAGATATTGAGAGAAAAAAAACTTTTTGGACACCAACCATAATAATTAGTACATTCATAAACTTGTAAAATCTGCAATAGCTACAACATATATATCTATCGATCTCTTCCTCGACTTTTTCCCGCCCTCTCTCTCTCTTTCCCTCCCTCTCTCTCTCTCCCTCCCCCTCTCTATTTCTTGGTCTGTTTTTTTTTTCTCTCTCTCTCTTTCTCGGCTTGTCGTTCTCTGTCTTTCTCTTTTTCCGCTAAAAATACAGGCAGATACGTTTGTGAAGATGTCTTCAAATGCGAAACGGAGACATCGTAAATTATAATGACGAAACGGAAGGCGACAGAATTCTTTCGCAGTTGCATGACTAACGTCAATGACGTCTTTATTTTACTTATTTTATTTAAGTTTTTTTTTATTACTTTTCTGCTTATTTATTTTTTGTTTGTTTTTTTTTTTCTGTTATAAATCACGGCTCTCAATATTCGACCACTCAAGAGTAAACGAAACCACTTCATAGTCGGTCGAAATCAGCCAAATCAAATTTAAAAAAAATAAACAATAATCAATTTTTTTTTTAAGAAAATTGCTTGGAGAAATATTTACCAATAAACGAGAATAGAAGTAATGAAACTCATGATATGACAACAAGGACTTAATAAAAGTCAAGTATTTTAATTCACTCTAACGTTTGCATCTACAGTGAAATAAAATATAGGAAAATCGTTGGGAATGGTTTTACTATATGAATACATTGGAAATGATTTTACTATAGGAATGTACGGCAAATGATTTTGCTATAAGAATGCATTGGAAATGATTTTAGTATAAGAATACACTGGAAATGATCTTAATATAAGCCTGCATTGAAAATGATTTTAATATAGGAATGCATTGGAAATGATTTTAATATAAAAACGCATTGCAAACAATTTTACTATAAGAATGGGTTGAAAATGATTTTAGTATAAGAATACATTGGATACATCGGAAATGATATTACTATAGGAATGTATGGCAAATGAATTTAGTATAAAAATGCATTGGAAATGCTTTTACTATAGCAATGCATAGCAAATGATTTTATTATAAAAATGCATTGGAAATGCTTTTACTATAAGAATACCTTTGAAAAGATTTTACTATAAGAATGCACTGGAAATGATCTTAATATAAGCCTGTATTGGAAATGATTCTACTATAGAAATGCATTGGGAATGTTTTTAATATAGGATTGAATTGGAAATTATTTTAGTATAAAAATTCATTTGAAATTATTTTACTGTAAGAATGCATTCGAAATGATTTCACTATAGGAGTGCATCGGAAATGATTTTAGTATAGAAATGCATAGGAAATGATTTTAATATAGGAATGAATTGGTTCACGTGTTCCATCCCAGACGTGAAACGCATTTTCTTTACTAAGATTTTCCCGAATGCTCAGGTCGACAGACGTAATGCACATTGTTTAATAGAAAAAAATATGACGTTTATTTCAAATACGAAGTATCAAATTTAATAAAGTTTGAAATGATATATATATATATATATATATATATATATACCAATTAAAGATCAAATGCAGGTCATGCATTGATTGGAATCCGATAAGATGATAAAATAAAAAACAAGTCGGAAACGTATATCAATTTAACATGTCTCAATTTTATAAACGCTTTGTCAGAGATTGAGAGTAAACAGATAAAAAGACAAAAAAAAATACGCGTATTTTCAATTATATTTCGGTCAGTTCTCATTGGTCAGATACGGGTCACGTGCATTAAAACTGTGGCTAATTTTCCGTCTGTAAAAATTCTTGTATGTCTAAGTGGACATCGGGTGTTAATGTGTATTCGTAATTGTGCATTAGTTATATATATATATATATATATATATATATATATATAAACTATATATATATATATATATATATATATATATATATATATATATACACTACAACATGTTTAACACGCAGACTCACTCTACACCTTACTGAAAATAGCTCAATTAGATCTCATTTAAATATTCATGAAGAACTACCGAACACTAATTGTAACATACTTGTTGACAACACTAATATAATAGCATCATCTACATGCAAAAAAGGCTAAAAATAATGGAAGCCTTATTAATAAAAACAAACAAACCAACACTTAATAATATTAACTTTAAACATGGACATAATATCTTGACCGTGTTTTGAAAAATGATACATTTTATAAAACATACATGCAACAAACTATTTCTTATTTAACAGTAAAAATATTTCATCCTTGAAAATGGCTAGAGGTATAGCCGAAAGCGCTCGTATAAAAATAACATTCGGACAGTTTTTATATAATTTATCATCTGAAAAGAAAAAATTATTCCAGGGTACCTTAACCATATAGTTGGCTTAAGAGATATCGATTCTAATACCAGTTCCTCAAAGTATTCCATGTATATATTGGCCATTGCTGGTGATAATGGCGAGTCCATTGCTAAGCTCACATCATATGTGTGATCCCATTCAGAAGTGTGTTGTTTGTGTACAGAAAGTCAACATCTCGATCAGATTATCTATTGGAATACTGGTCCGTTCTTCTAGGGATGAGTCAGAGGCCAATCTGTCTCTGACTATTGAGAGTGCCTCCTCCGTGGGTACCTTGGTGAACAAACTCATCACATCCAAGCTCATCATCTTGTTGGATAGGATGGGAGCATCTTTGATTATTTCCACGAAGTAGGCGGAGTTTCGGACATATGAAGGAAACTTTCCGATCAATGGGTCAATTATATCTACAAGGAAGCGACTCAGAGGGTGGCACACAGAGCCTTAGCAACTAACAATCGGCCTGAGCGGAACACCGTCTTTGTGAATATTAGGGAGACTGTATATGTGAGGTAGCTTGATGTAACGCTGCGATAACTGCCTATACGTCTTAGGTCGAAGTGACCCTTGTTCTTGATTAGTATCTGTGACAGTTTGCGTTCCGTTTTCATTGTAGGATCCTTTTTTTTACTTTGCTATAGCTACCATTGCTAATGAGGTCTTCCAGTTTTCTTGTATAATCTGATTTGTCCATCACTACAGTCGCATTACCTTTGTCAGCCGGTAGTATGATGATGTTTTCGTTCCTCTGTAGGGATCCGATCGCCAGCCTATCCAGTTTTGTTATGTTAAACCTAGGCGGCTTGGCCTTTTCCAAGGTCTGTCTCATCTTCCATCTCAGTTCATCCGCCTGAGCCTGGGGGATGTTCAAGGCCACCTCCTCGACTCTGGCAATGATGTCCAAGTATGACGCTCGACTGATGGTTGTGGCGAAGTTGAAACCCTTATTCAATACTGACTCCTCAGAGGCACTCAGCTGATATTGGCTGATGTTGACTACTGCTTTCACTGGAGGGTGATGGACCTTGTGCGTCACCTTCTGATCTTTCAATCTATTTAATTTTTTGTACTTGGCAAGTCTTGACTACATCGAATTCAAGTCTAAAGGATTTATCCGGGTCATTTTGGATCCTTCTCTAGTCTTCTTGAATACAACATGGGAACCAGTAATAAGGAGTGCCAGAGAAAAGCGATATTAACAACAAAACTTGCATTATGAGCTCTGGTAAAAACATGCAATGATGACAGCAAAAAATTGCAATATGAGAACTGGTAAAAATGCTTGCTGAAGATATTAGGTTTATAATACCCAGAAATTCATACACAGATGTCGTCAAGGACACATGGCACAGTGGATAAAGGCGTTAGTTAGATCCAGTGTGAGTTCAATACCCAGTTAAGGCAGTGGAGAACTTTCAGAAGGGAATTAACAGGAGATAACTGATGACTGACATCCAGTAAACATGGCACATGGAACAGTCTACCCAGTGAGCAAAATAAAGGCCGAAACGTTGTGATAAAGATGAAGACAATAGTCCGAATAATGTAGATAATGTACATAATACCTCATCTCAGAAATATAGACAGATACTGAAACATAAAAATGCCTTAAAAATAATTGTCGGACTTTGACCATTTCATAATGTGTGACGTCATTTGTTTACATTTGGATACGCATTGAGCAGATATGAATGTATGAGAGAAAATCATGGAAGATTGTAGTTTAAAGACAGTAAAATCGACCTTGTTAACCGAAATGCTCCTCTGCGGCCAAATCGGTTAAAGGCATGCCAGGCTATATGACGGTTCCGCATAGGACACAGGTTCGATTCCTGTCGGAAGACGCATATTTCCTATGACAATTTCTGGCCAGTAAATGTTGTTAATACTGTTTATTATAAACAGAGCATTTACTTAAATATCTGTATCTATAAAAAAAAAGAATGTATAAACATAAAAATGCCATATATATATATATATATATATATATATATATAAATAAAAATGGGTTACTTTTTAATTCGACAGATTTTATCACTTAAACGTCATTTTTAGTGAATATCAATATTTAAGTAGATGCTCCATTTATTTATTAAACAGTCGATTTATTTTCTTCTACCAGCCTGAATATTCGAGAAATGTTATTGGAGAAAAAGATGCGAAAATGTTGATTTAAAATTGCCAAAAATGACACTTTAATCATTAGGAATGAGTAATATATTTTTATGTAACTATTATAATAATATATTAGATCACAATTAAAAGGTTGATTCTAAAATTGGGCATTTTTCCGGTAAATCGAATACCATTTTCCAGTGTATACAGAGGGCGCGCCAGGTATTTAAAAACAGTAATCTGGGCGCCTGTTATAATAATATATTAGATCCTCACAAAAAGGTTGATTTAAAAATTTTTCCGGTAAAAACAAATCGGTATTTAAAAAATAAAAAAACTTAAATAATTGGAAATGAGTACTATATTTATGTGAAACTGTTATAATAATATATTAGATCACAATTAAAAGGTTGATTCTAAAATTGGGCATTTTTCCGGTAAATCGAATACCTTTTTCCAGTGTATACAGAGGGCGCGCCAGGTATTTAAAAACAGTAATCTGGAAAAAATCGGTAAGAAATTAACAAAGAAAACACTTAAATAATTGGAAATGAGTACTATATTTATGTGAAACTGTTATAATAATATATTAGAGCACAATTAAAAGGTTGATTCTAAAATTGGGCATTTTTCCGGTAAATCGAATACCATTTTCCAGTGTATACAAAGGGTGCGTCACGTATTCGAGAACAAGATTTTGGAAGTGGTTCATATAAAATTAACAAAGGATGTCCTTAAGTCATTAGGAGTGAATACTGTCTTTTATACAACTATTGTTATCATAATATATTAGATCGCAAATGGATTATTCTAAAATCAGGCATTATTTTCCAAACAACCAAATATAAAACTCAGATCAGAATCAGACTGAAGATATCACTGGGACATGAAACTGACGGTCGCCATACAATGTTGATTCCTATGTTCCGAAAAAATGCATCAGTACGTTAGTTGCGTAAGCAGGTCGACCAATTTCTATCCATTCCTTTATTTAAACAAATCGGAACATAGGTAGTATGAATTAATTCATCATTATTATTATTATTATTATTATTATTATTTCCTTTGATTTCTGGTGTGTACTCATTTCGTTCCTGGTCCCGCCCAGGGACGTAAGGTTAGAAATGGCATCATGACATTTTCCACAAATATATATTTTACATAGATAAAGCCTTTCGTAAGATGTGGGTTGTACTCGTGAGGAAATTTTTTGTATTTCTTTGAGGCATGGACTTCCAGGAATCCCTTCAATTAGTCTACTGGAATCTTTTCCAACCAATCCTAGGGCTCCAACTACAACAGGGATTGTTGAGGTTCCCATATGCCACATTTTCGAGATTTCTATTTCAAGGTCCTTGTATTTTGACAGCTTTGTGAATATCTTCAAAGATACATTGCAGTCCGCAGGGTGTGCCATATCAATAAGAAGGCACTTTTTTGTTTGCGGTCTCTAATAACAATGTCTGGTCGGTTAGCTTTGATTGTTCTGTCAGTGTGTATTGTGTAGTCCGGGGTCCTATCTTCGTAACCGGGTCTGGGTGGTGTTCATAGAGTTCATTTTCTTTTCTGTAGTTTTCCAGTGCAAATATTGGCCCACTAAGTCATGCCGAGTTTTATATTCAGTGGGTGCCAATACCGTGCAACCTGATACAAGATGGTCGATTGTTTCCGGGTAATTATCACAGAACCTGCATTATTATTATTATTATTATTATTATTATTATTATTAATAGAAACATTAGAAAATTATTTAAATTTTTTCTCATGGCCAACTCTTTGTAGCTATGTTCAAAGTAAGATATTCAAATGGTTTAATACCAAGAAGTTTACAAAATGGATGTCTTGTTGAAAAAGTTTTTATACAGAAATTTTAGTATAAAAATCCATTGCAAATAATTTTACTATAAGAATGTATTGAAAATGATTTGAGTATATTCTTTACTATAAGAATACATTGTAAATGATTTTACGATAGGAATGTACGACAAATGCTTTATTTATTAAACGGTGTGCATTACGTCTGTCGGTCTGGGCAGTCGAGAAATCTTAGTAAAAAGAAAATGCGTTCAACAGCAGGAATGGAACCTGCGAACCAATGCATTCCTATAATATTATTTTCAATTATAAAATCATGCTTATAGTAAAACCATTTCCGATGTATTTTTATACTAAAATCATTTCCAATGTATTCTTATAGTAAAACCATTTCCGATGTATTTTTATACTAAAATCATTTCCAATGTATTCTTATAGTAAAATCATTTCCAATGCATTCTTATAGTAAAATCATTTGCCATACATTCTTATAGTAAAATCATTTCCAATGCATTCTTATAGTAAAATCATTTCCAATGCATTCTTATAGTAAAATCATTTGCCATACATTCTTATAGTAAAATCATTTACAATGCATTCTTATAGTAAAATCATTTGCCATACATTCTTATAGTAAAATCATTTCCAAATCATAGTAAAATGCCATACATTCTTATAGTAAAAATCATTTACAATGCATTCTTATAGTAAAATCATTTGCCATACATTCTTATAGTAAAATCATTTCCAATGCATTCTTATAGTAAAATCATTTGCCATACATTCTTATAGTAAAATCATTTACAATGCATTCTTATAGTAAAATCATTTGCCATACATTCTTATAGTAAAATCATTTCCAATGCATTCTTATAGTAAAATCATTTGCCATACATTCTTATAGTAAAATCATTTCCAATGCATTCTTATAGTAAAATCATTTGCCATACATTCTTATAGTAAAATCATTTCCAATACATTCTTATAGTAAAATCATTTCCAATGTATTTTTATACTAAAATCATTTCCAATGTATTCTTATAGTAAAATGATTTCCAATGCATTCTTATAGTAAAATCATTTGCCATACATTCTTATAGTAAAATCATTTACAATGCATCCAATGTATTCTTATGCTAAAATCATTTTCAATACATTGCTTATAGTAAAATTATTTGCAATGCATTTTTATACTAAAATCATTTGCCTTACATTGCAGACGCATAAATATATACATAAATATATGCAAAATCATTTCCAATGAATTCTTATAGTAAAACCATTTACAACGATTTTCCTATATTTTATTTCACTGTCCATGCAAACATTAGAGGGAATTAAAATCCTATGATATCATTTACAATGCATCCTTATAATAAAATCATTTCTCATGACTCCTTATAGTAAAATCATATTTTAAAACGATGACATAGCCCCAAAAACTTATCTTGTTTATACAGAAATGTTAGAATTAAAGATAATCTCTGTTGCAACTAAATTTTCTCTGTCTATAGGGCGGGTATTTAGCTAGTAAATAAAAAAAATGTTGTATTTAATTTAATAATGTACCTGATACCCCACAATATCTTATAGTCAAAATTTTAATAATATTAGCTATAAACTGCAACTCACAGAATAGACAACACGCATAAAAATAACACTGTTTTAATGTTAGTTCACACAAAACAAGAGACACTCAAGGCAGAGTCTACTGAGCGAGATTGTTTTAAGAGAATAAGAAGTAAGGAGTAATTAGTGCCGATTATGAGTCTATGTAAGATATATATCAATAGGATAGATTGAAGATGCCGAGTGAAGCTGTTAATGAAGCATTCTCTCGGGAGTTTGTTTCACAAAGTAAGAGTTCTGGGGATAGAAGCTGTTTGAGTGGAACTTAGAATGTAAATGGCTTGCCACCGTGTACACGGCATGTTGAGTCCGAACATCAGTACATCTGCCACAGTAATAAAGATAGAAGAGTGAGAGGCTGGCGAAATTTACTCCCTGGAGTGGAGAATAATTCATCACCCACAAGGTCGCGTCATCGCTTTTAAATTCAGAACCAACTCAATTATGACAACAATATTCCGTTATTGTCTGTTTAATGTCAATTATACAGTGAAAACATTGTTTGGTTATAAAAACTGACATTTTACACACACACACACACACACACACACACACACACACACATATATATATATATATATATATATATATATATATATATATATATATATATATATATATATACGCGCATTCGCGCATGTGTGCATATGTAGATGTGTGTGGGGGGTTCTTTCTGCGAATGACTAGGCCTTTGGAATTAATAAGTTATTGATGTGCCATTCTCTAAATATATGCGCCATGCCAGTACGACGTGTTATGTATCTAATGTTCATTTCTTGAATTACTAACCTCTGACTGTACCAGCACGCATGCGCAGTTCCGATAGTTTCTTGGAGATAAGGAAAGTGAAAGTGAAAGCGAAAGAGAAATAGGGAGCGAGTGCGCGTTTCTTGTGTTTTTGTTTCTTTTTCGAGACCTTTCAGTTCCCCACCCCATCACGTGGTTTCTTACATTTTACGTCCAGACTAATGCACTGTATGACATATGCACGAAACAACAGCAACAACAACAATAATAATAATAATAATAGCAACAAAGATAAAGAAACAACTATGTGTCGGGCCTGAATTCTTGGCACTGTGCAAGCTCAGAGAAAAGCTAATTATGTGGACTTTATTATGACTAATTAAAAAAACAATCTAGTCGTTTTAATGCGTATTCTTCCTTTGCAAACTTTAAGGAATTTTATAACGCTTTTAAAAAAGTGGTTAACAATATGAAACATAGTATATACATACATACATACATACATACATATATATATATATATATATATATATATATATATATATATATATATATATATATATATATATATATATATATATATATATATGTATATATATATATATATTAAAAAGAAGAGGGTGCCGCAAACGTTTTTGGTTGTAATGTGGATTTATTGAAAAAAATATTATACTTTGTTTTTTAAAAAAAAAAAAAATATGAGTGTGCGTCCATGTATGTGAGCGATCATTGTATTTGGTCACCCTGTGTGCATGTTTTTTTTTTTTTTTGTAAAACAAAGTATAATATTTTTCTCAATAAATTAACCAAAAAACGTTTGCGGCACCACTACAACACATTTCTTTTAATATATATATATTATATATCATACATTGGAACCATGTTTACAACATATTTGTTTTTTATATATATACATACATATATATATATATATATATATATATATATATATATATATATATATATATATATATATATATAGTTATATCAATTCTGTGGACAAGACAAATTGGTATGAGATGACAATAGAAAAAAAAAGTCTTAGTTTTTTGCCGACGCGTTTTGTCTTCCGTTTTTTTTAAAAGTATAAAGGATATTTACATTAACCAGAAAGAGGCTTATGCAGAAGCGTCTCTCGATTTTTGAATTTGGATTTTTTGGTACAACAATAACAGCAAAAACATTTCGATTTCTTTTTTGTAATTGTGTTCATACCACACACACACACACACACACACACACATATATATATATATATATATATATATATATATATATATGTGTGTGTGTGTGTGTGTGTGTGTGTGTTTTGTGTGCAAAAAGAACGAAAAGAATAAGATTCAAACGTTCATTACATTAGTTTAAAAAGTGTTCAAGCCAAGAGTAGAGCAATAAATATTTATTATAAAATGTTACATTAGAACATGCATAGTTAACAATGTATTACTATTATTGTTAACTGCCTAATGAGACGTGTTATAAGTCGAAATAAAATATGCACTTTTGTAGTAGTAACTTGTATATTCTAATGTAACAGTTTATAATATACATTTATATATATATATATATATATATATATATATATATATATATATATATATATATAAACGGATCGTCAGGAAAGTAACTTTCCCTTACGATCCGTTCAGGTGAAACCTTGGTAGATTTGTCTGGCTCACTAGGTGTATCTAGGACTGCTCTACGGTTGCATTGAGCGCTTTTGTTAGTTGTTTACTCGTATCGGTTTTTTTTCTTTGGGCTTCAGACCTGCATCTGTGCGATTTTTTCGACAGACTTTCATGTTTTAGCTCTTTCTTTTTAAAAACTTTTTTTCCTCGAGATTGATTTGATTATTGGCAAATCAAAAATTGAGGTTTTTTCGAAATTATAGTTAGTATAGTATATATATATATATATATATATATATATATATATATATATATATATATATATATATATACGAATAAATATAGTATTATATATATATATATATATATATATATATATATATATAATATGAATAAATATAGTCTTAAGGGGTGCTATATTTATGGGATAAAGTTCTCAATATCAGAGATAGAGGGTATGTAAATATAAATATAAAAGTCAACATTGAAGTCAACACTCAGAGGCGACGGGCTGTTTCATGCAGGACGAAATCGTCAGGCCTGACGATTGCGTCTAGCTGTTGCCTCTGAGTGCTGACTGCAATGTTTACTCTTATATATATATATATATATATATATATATATATATATATATATATATATATATATATTTGCACATTTTATTAAATACGACAGACAAGGTGCTTTGATTTAATTCTTTTATACCATTTCTCATGCGATCTAATATTTTTTTTTCTTTTCAGATGATAAATTACATAAACACTGTCCGAAAGTTCTTTTTACTGAGGACTTTCGGCTGTACATTTAGCCATTTTCAATATTGAAAGATACTGCTTATTAAGAAGAAATAGTTTGTTGCATGTTTATGATTATATATATATATATATATATATATATATATATATCAGATATATATCAGATATATATCTATATATCTCGTGTATATCTATATATACATCTATATATACCAGATGCAGTAAGCTTGGATGTGGGTCTGATGTAATGGATGAAATATTTATAGTAAAATGACCAACGACATGCACATATTGTTCTGGTTTCACCCAAATCCGTTTAAAATTCTACCAAACAAACAACATGAGAAGAAAAAAAAGAGCAAAAAATATCACCTCTTCTAGTAATTATCTCCACACAAACATGTATATGGATAAAAGCTGAGTATCATCTACCATGTAATCAATTGTGAAAGTAGAATAACATATATCATATTTTATTACTTCCAAGCAATTTGTTAGGATGTGCGTATTGTTAGTCATTTTACTGTAAATATATTATCCATTACATCAGACGCAAATCCAAGCTTACTGCATCTGGTATGTCCAAGCGGTCACTCATCTAGATACTGACAGGACTGGATGCTGCTTAACTTGGGAACCGATGTTTCAACGTGATATTGCCTTAAGCCGTATATATATATATATATATATATATATATATATATATATATATATATATATATATCCCTGTGTGAGTGGCGCTCTATCGAGTCTGATTTGCTGTGTGTGTGTGTGTATGTGTGCTTGTGTGTATAAAGAAAAAGAGGCAAACTTTTATTTACCGACGCGTTTCGTCCCTATAAGGCACTTCATCAAGGTTATTGTAAGGATTTTATCTTGCACCATGCATTTTATATAGTAGTGAAAATTATCATTATGTTTAATTTTTTTTTCTTTATTTGAGAACGCACTAAAATATTCTTAATGCTGTGTCAGCAATCTTTATCAGGTGTCAATTTTTAATTTTAAATTTAACCCAGTTTCAGAAATGCTTTTCAATATCAAGCCCTGAGGAAGGGTGCTGGGGAAGAGGTATATTTTGCCATATCCGAAAATGTGGGTTACGACATATCAACGAATTAAAAAACATAAGACATTATTCGAAAAATGTTAGTCATCATTTTTTATAAAATATACATGGATATTTACAATCAGTCAGCCAATTAATATACCGAGTGTAGCAGCAAAATTGTGCTTTTGTTAGATTAATCTCTGAACCTTTGTATCTTAGAAATATATTAAAGATATATTACTGGAATTTTTCGAGGTTTTTAGAACACTATTGGACGCTACTTTGAGTAATAAGAATGCATAATTAATCTCCAAGCTTAACAGAAGAATCGTGATGAAATCGATCCTAAACGGAAATGACATATTCATCATTAATTAATCATAGCTAAGGATCGGAAGCTCATCAAGGATTGAAATAAAATTCAAATATATATAAATATTATTCCAGCATCATTTCCCAACTTATTCAAGATGATCTTCGCCCTCTCTAACCTTCGAACTTTCTGTCCTGAATTAACAAGATGTCTCAAAGTTTTCACTAACGATTTCATTTTCAAGTTTTTTTCACTGCTTTTTGGACTGTCATCGTTAAAACTCTTCTCTCACGTGCAAAATGTCTTATGGATTCAGTTGGATCTTTTCTAACTGAAATCTTTAACTCTAAGTTGAAATGATGATCCCTGTTCTTGTTGTGACCTTCTGATCCAGTTTTCCTCTCTACCGTTTCCTCTTTTTTAAACTTATTCTCTGTTCTCTTGATGCTACTTTATTGTACTTTAAAGATAGAAGCCAGAGTATGAATATTACTGAAGGTCTGGATGATCATTTTCCTCTCACCATTGCTCATTTGGTAAGACAGTGAGTCTGATACGAACAATAGAAAACAATTTTAAACTGTTCTCTTTCTAGCAGAATAATTCAAAGGGCTTTTCAGTGCTTCTTACGACAAATTGTGTCAAGTTGAGTAAACGTCTTATCTGAAATTCTGGAAAAGAAGAAACTCAATTAGTTCAGTGGATTTTTAGATATTAAACATTTTGTGGGATGGATAAATATGCTGTTACACGATTTGGACAATTTTGCTGTTGCACCCTGTAAATATATATATATATATATATAAAGCCATCCACAGACATACTGCTTGGCGGTATCACAGCTCTTCAGTGATAGACATCCAATCGCTTCAAGCCGGGACGGAAGCCCGACTGATTTGGCATCTGTCGGAGATTCTAACCCCTAGGCTACCGCCGCTAGGCAAAGAGATATGCGTATTTATTTGTTTATAAACACGCCAGTCATCTAGAAAAATGTGTCTTTACCAATATCTTTTCTATTAATATTTTCCTGGAAATTGTTCTAAGGAGTCTCCCTTCTTGGTACCTTGGTCGCATGGATTTGGTCATAGTATTAGATTGGCAACTTGGTATCACCGTTTTAATGTTGGAATAGCTGGAAGCAATCTTAAGTTCCATTCTAATAGTAACCTTTTATCGCATTTGTTGCTTTCTTATTTCTCTGTCCTCTTCGATGTTCAAAAGATTAAATGCAACGAGCATCGATAGCTTCTGATAGATGCTGTTCTTTTTGCGTGTAGAAATGAATGTAGCGCCTTGTTTGATCATAATTCCGTCCTTTGTTGACCTGTCTAGCGCGCCGACCTGGGCGCTGTTATATGGAGGCCGTGCGCTGCTCAGACGACATGCACCTCGCTCTCGGCCGTATCGACAAGATCCAAAGGAATACAAGGCATTACATTTGTCGGTGACTTGGCTACATCAATTGGCGGTAAGTGTTGACATCCACTCGCCTTCTCGGCTCTTCTCTGGGTTTTGATTATGGCCGTAAGTTAGCGGAGGTTTAAAATCAAGTTTTTCTTCCGCCTAGACAGACTGTCTTCCTGGGCTGTCGAGCTGCATTTACCAGCTGGTTATGTATGTGTATATCCACCTCTTCTTCCTCCACCTGTGGGTTAATTACTAAAGCTTCTGTCATTTAAAAAAAATAAAAATAGTTGTGTGTACAGAATATTTAGTTTTCAGCATTAAATAACCCATAGAAGTCGAAATGCCACTAAACGAAAACCACCAAATTTTTAAATTTCAGTTATATAAAGTTGGGACATATAAAATATATAACCTTTAAAGATAAGCAAATTAAAGTAAGTTTATTAAATGAATTCAGGAATTAATTAAGAAAATGAAAAACTTAGCTGACGCGATCCATCTTCTGAGGGACTTTATCAATGCAAATGTAAGGATTTTATTTTGGAACAAATATTTATATACAAGAGCAAAAATTTTCTAGTTTTTTTCTAAATTGTTAAATTAAAAAACACTCCTAAATATTCATCTGGTTAACAGAAAAGTCGGATAAGTTATGGAACACGCCAGGTGATATAATTCAATGTCTAATAACGAAAAAGTGTGTAAATGATGTTCTTGATTTTTTTTCTTCTTTAATGCAAATTAGTATTTAAATTATTTTAATTTCGAATTAATTTATGCGTTATATATTTTAAAATAACATGACGGTATGTATTTAGTTGTTTTCTTTTAATTTTTAATATTTTTATAAATATGTATGTTGGCCTAGGAGAGGATTTATTCTTTCAGGAATGGAAATATTGGAAAAAAATCCAGGTTGCAGATTTATATTTTGGTAAGTTTCGATAGCGGAACTGTCCAAACCTTTCTTCTCTTTTTCCTCCATTGCCTTCTGTAGGAGTTTTTGTAGCTTTCTTTATGTGTCTGCTATTAACACAGTGTCATCTGCATAACTTATGTTAAGATTGTGGCTACCAGTAATGAATCCTAGTATGACTTCTAGTATATATATATATATATATATATATATATATATATATATATATATATATATAAAATAATAATATTTTTAAATATGATTCCTTCGCTACATAAAGTTCTCATGTTTCAAAAACGAAGCCAAAACCATCAAATAATTATTAAAATTAGGTTGAATTGAAAGGTGTTTAGTCCCGTTTTATCGTCAAGCGAAATTTTAGGAAATTTTAGGGTCCTAAAATTTCGCTTGAAGATGAAACGGGACTAAACACCTCAATTCAACTTAATTTTAATAATTATTTGATGGTTTCGGCTCGTTTTTGAAACATGAGAACTCTTATGTAGCGAAGGAATCATTTTAAACAAAAAAATATTATAATATAAGCTCTACTTCTGTATGGAGCACTGTCTTCTTAAAAAAAAAAAAAAAATACTAAGGAACTCCGGATTATGCACCCAACGTGTTTTTTTTCTATTTTCTGCATACCTGCGCACTTATATATATATATATATATTTATATATATATATATATATATATATATATATATATATATAAATCGTGGCCTGACGATTGTGTCTAGCATGAAACAGACTGTCGCCTCTACGTGTTGACTTCAACGTTCACTTTTATATTTACACGCTCAATCTCAGATATTGAGCACTTTATCCCATAAATATACCAGAGCTTAAGACTATATTTTTCTTATATATATATATATATATATATATATATATATATATATATAGAAAAGCAGACCACTTTAAGGCTCCATTGTAATAGTTTATTTCACCAGAGACTTTTTAAAGTACACTGGATCCTCAGACATCACTTTCAACAGGTGAAACGAAAAATGAAATGAAAATTTACACTTTTGACGGTTAGTATTAAGCTTATGTAATTTAATAGAGAGGGTAGCGAGGCGTGGTGTGAGAGACATGGTCGAGTTAGAGAGGGTTTATTTTTTATATTTCTTTCTATCATACTTATTATTGAGGAAGGAAGGGGTAAGGATCAGACATTGACCTATTTAATCGGTCAACTTAACGGAAGTGATATGTTGAAAGGGAAGGAGAGAAGAGAGAAAGATAAAAAAGATAATGAAAAAAGGGGGAAGTAAAGAGAAAGGAGATTTATTTAGGATTTATGGAGGAAGAAGAGGGGTGGTATAGTTTTAGCAATTTAGGTAATAAAAAAAACAGATTTTAACGTTTGATAGTCATTCAAATGTTTAAAAAATCCACGAAGAAATTAATTTAATGCTCATTAGCAATTTAAATATTTAACTCATTTACAGATAAATTAGGGATTTAATATGTGTTAAATACTATATTTAGAAAATACATTAACAAAAAACACATTAAAAAAATTAATATATAAAAGTTTACTGATAGTAATCTTTTAATATTGTAAATGACTGTTAAGGTAACATCTTTATCAGTTTGAGTCTAATTCATGAATGTAATTTGTAACTATTTTTAGATGGGTAATCTTTCTTACTTAAAGTTTAGGTTTCAAATTAAGATGGAGTAATATTTGAAGTTAATATTAAAAAAAATAGTTTTTTTCATATATATACCACATATATATTTATATAAATCTCACATATACATAGGTTCAATTACAAGTACAATTACACACATAAGCACACACATATCTATCGATATACATGCATTTTCATATATAAATACTTACACATATATTTCCAAATATTTACACATATTCATATTTATATCTTTGAGGAGATCGTCCAGCACTCACTGTCATACAAGTACTCTTTTCGTTGTCTCTAGCGAAATTTCCCGTTTTCTTATTACTCTGCTTAGCTTTGAGAATACTTCCTTGGCTATCCCCAGACGTTTTCGGATCTCAATTTCGCTCTTTCCGTCCTCTGTTAGAACACTTCCCAGATATTTAAATTTCCGCACCTGCTTGATTATCTGTGACTGAGTTTGATCCTCACTATGTGCTCCTTACTTTCGGCCTTGTGCCACAATTAAGCTACGCTTACTAAATCATTGGGTATTTTTTTCATTATGGAGCATCCGATTTGCAATTCGCGCCTTGGGCTCCACCTTTTGCTAACAGCCATGCATTATGTCTTCTTGCAGTTAATACTTAATCCTTTCTTAATCCCTTCATTAGCTTCTGTGGGAGTTTTTGTAGGTTTTTTTATGCGACTGCTATCAACACTGTGTCGTCTTCATACCCTATGTTAAGATTGTGGCCGTGAATAACAAATCTTGGTAGGACTTCTAGTTCTCTCAGAATCACCTTGTGTCTTCCTGATGTTAAGTTTTAGTTTCCTTTTCATTTCTGTTTTCTCCAAGACTTTGTTGTTACCCATATGTTTTGTCCACAGTATCCTCAGCATCCTTCTCTAGAACCACATTTCTGAATAGGTTGAATAAGTCCGGTGAGAAGACACATCCTTGTTTTACATCCCTTTATATCTTTCTATATATGCTGAGCTGATTTGTCTATCCGTATACAGTCCATTTTTATTTGCTATACAAACCAATAATAATGATAATAATATCCAACATTTTATTAATAGTCACAATCATAAACTTTTCTTCCTTTTTTTTCCTAAGCCCTGTTCCGCCATTTAGTTAATCAAGCTCATTAAATATGTTATGCGTTGTTTTTATCTGTCTTTCTTATCCTCTCTCTGTCCTGTGGGTATCAGATTTTCCAAGCCCTCCTTCCTCATTATATCCAGAAAAAAACCCATCTGTGTCTTACTGATGTTAATTATTAGTTTTCATTTTGCTTCCATTTTTTCCAAAACTTCTTCGTTACTACATGATCGGTCCATGCTATTCTCAGCATCCTTCGGTAGAACCACATGCCTGTTGCTTCAAATTTCTTCTTCATCTTTCAGGAGATCGTCTTGCACTCACTGCCATTTAGGAGGACAGATATCGTGTAGCAGTTTTGTACTCTTTTCTTTGTTTCTAGCAAAATTTTCCCGATTTCTTCGTACTCTGATTAGCTTTTGGAATGTTTCCTTGACTATCACAATACACCTTCAGATTTCAATGTTACTCTTTCCGACATCTGCTTAAACATTTCCCTGATATTTGAATATCTGCACTTGTTTCATTCTGGTTCATACGATTTGCAATTTGCACTTTAAGTTCCTCCTTTTGCTAAAAACCATGCATTCTATCTTCTTGCAGTTGATACTTAATCCTTTCTTCTCATTGTCTTTTACTATTCTCTTGGAGGTGTTTTTGGAGGCAGGGGAGATAACAGTGATCCTAGACAGGAACAGGTAAAAATTGTTGCGACCAGAAAATCGGTTGAGAATCGGTTCCACAGCACTGTGTTTCGCGGGAAAAATCTGCTCTAGTGCAACTTACATACAGAATGAATAAGGGTGGTTCGATACAATATCTGTAGCGTAGCGGGTCATAGCCGTGAAGCTTACACCTTGTGGAACTAAAGATTGTAGTTAGTCTGAGCACTTTTCATGAAAGTAGCGATAGAGCAGTGAGTAGCTTTCTACATTTCGTCTGTCAGAGAGGGGTTGCAGACTGGAAAATAATATGTCACCCACAAGGACGCGGAGACAGGAAATTGAAGACTGGGTTGCTCCTGTTCAAATATGACTGCAGTTCTCCATTTTAAGTTTGATTTTGTATCAAAGAACTAGGTACTTTCTGGAGCGCTACAGGGAAGCGGCCATTTTATCCGGCATTTTTACCGATGGTTCATATGTACGACTACTTCCTGTTTGGGTTGAGTTTGTGACCCAATAGTCTCTCAAGACACCGGAAATTAGAGTGAAGGAAAGTGTCCTCAATGCTACACTCTTTAAGGGTTGTGCCTTATACATATCTAAGACTCCTTGCCAGAATTCAAGCTGATATGTCGAGGTTTCCTTTGCAACTGAATTTTAAAAATTTACTTAGGTCGGTGTAATGTACAATATTTATAATCAGTTTTGTCCATTCACTATTTTCGAATCCGGTTAACTAATCAATTTTCTATTGAGATGGCTACTGTATTAATAAGGGCAGCTACAAATCATGCATTGTTTGACTCTGCAAGTAATCTTCCAATGGATAAAATTCCCTTAAAAGTCGAGGTGTTAAAGAACTGCTGGTGATATAAATATAACGAAGGAAAATTTGCAGATGGCTCAGTGATTATCAAGATATTCACTCAGGTTGTTCAGAAATATGGGAAAAAGTAATTGGAAATAGACAGACTGTTCCTGTTCTTAGAAAACTCTTGAGGAAAGGTTGATAAGATTGTACATTAGAGGAATTGAACTTAATAAGAACGATAATGTGGTAAAAAAATCTGCATTTCAGAAGGAAATGAAGGAGTTCTTTGATCTCTATATCTGTTACTGCCCTCCTCTGTTTCCTATCAGGACGTGAAGTGCAAAGTTAAGAAGTGTGACGGATATCACCTGGCCTGTAATTGTGATATAAAAGTTCCCAAAAGTATGGCGCATTTTCCCCTTGACAAGCGAGATGATAGGAAGATGAAATTTGAAGGTATTGGCATGAAAGTATCGATGATTTGGGACGGAGTGACGATAAGAGAGAAACATGATGTGGACGGAGCCAGCAGAGAGCTTGTTCAAAGACAGAGATCTTGTAGCTGGATATAGTACTTACTAGCAGCCATACCCAGATGGCCGATCTGAAATATACAATGTTTATATTGAATTTTGTTCATTCATTAACTCTTTCTCTTTTCTTACCAGGTTCACTGATCAAGTTGCTATCAAGATGGCGACTGTATTAACGATGGCAGCCACAAATCATGCAATGTTTGTCTTTTCAAGTGTTCTTCCAATGGACAAAATTCCATCGAACGATGAGGTGTAAAGAACTTCTGGTGATATGAATATAATGACGGAAAATTTGAAGATACCTCAAAGATTATCAAGATGGTCACATGAAAGTGACGATGATGTGAGACAGAGTGACGCTAAAAGAGAAGCATGATGCGGACAGAGTAACTAGACAGTTTGGGCAAAGACACAGAGATCTGAAAGCTGGATATATTACTTATGTTGAGGATAATTCGGATGATTGAAGAGCTATCCCTTCCATCAATACTGATGCTGATTTTATCCCTGATCCCAAATCTTTGACAGACACCAACTCACAGAAAAGGACAAACTCCTCACAATGGCTGTCGCTTGTTACCGATAATTGATTAATGATTATGCTGGAGTTTTCATTGCTACGGCTGCTTTAACTGACAGAGCAGAGAAATTTTGCTCAAAGCTGTATTCTTCATGGATTGTTCATTATACCTATCTAGGACTCCATGCCAAATTTGAAGCTGATAGGTCGAGGTTTAGTTTGCAACATTTGCAACTTAATTTTAAATATTTACTTATGTTGGTGCAGTAAATGTACAATTCAGTTTTGTTCATTCACACTTTCTGTTTTCTTATCAGGTTAACTGATCAATTTGATATTGAGATGGCTATAGTATTAACCCTAGAACGCTAACCATCAATTAAAGTTATACCACTACTAACCATGGGTATATCACACCTGATTTTGAAAATATCAGAAATATATTAAATATAAATCTTTATTTGAAATATTTTACATGCAGGCACTTCAAACTTTGTACTTTGAGTTAACATTAATAGGAACTGAAAAACATATTATTTAGGTAAGAAAATCAGGTACTGAAAATTGTAATTAAAAATAGGAAAATTTGCACTGGGTGTTATATACCCATGGTTAGTGTTCTAGGGTTAACAAGGGGAGCCACAGATGATGCATTGTTTGGCTGTGCAAGTGTTCTTCCAGTGAACAAACTTCCCTCGAAAGGCGATGTGACGAAGGAAAGTTTGCATATGTCTCAATGATTATCAAGATGGTCGCCTAAGATTGTTCAGAAATATGGGAAAATTCAATTGTAGTTAGACTGATCGTCTTCTTAGCCAGAAGGCTATTTGAGGAAAGGTTGGGAAAAATGTACACTAGAGGCATCGATGTTAATAAGAACTAGTACGTGGGCAAAAAAGCTGCATTTATCCTGGCAAACAATAAATGACACCTATTTTTTGGTGTACAGTAAAATTTGAAAAAAATGTCGGCTGCGAGGCTGCAAGGAAAGTGGACATAAAATGGTTTGAAATTTTTTCATAGGTGTTTGTTACAATCATGTATACGATGCCTGAAAAGTGCAGTTTGCAACTCAAAAAACTTCACTGCTTCTTAGCGGGACATTCCTGAGGGAACAAACATTCATTGTGACGGGCTTTCGTTCAGACCCGATATTAGGAAACCCAGAGAAAGTTAGGGGAAAAAAAAAAGATTATCTTTGAAATCACGATCTCGCAGATTACACTAGTTATATGGTAAATATTAATATGGCCTATCTGGGTACACATCAGCATTTGAAGAAAAACGAACGTTTGTAAACAATTAGTTATTTTCCAGTCAACAATTTCTTTCTTGCAGTTGAAACCACGCAAGCCTCTTGCTAGGTATTTCCAAGGAAAATATCCGGACGAACTACATTCATTAACAGCGCGAAAAGTGGAATGAGAAAATCTAGCCAAATATCAAACTTCTCTGGACCAACAGCAGAGCCATGGTCGACTCCTTATACGGCTCCTGACTCCCCCCTGTCACGTTCTATATTTACAAGAGTCAGGTCAGACCCCATATGAAACATTGCTACATCCTCTTTCCAGACTCGCCATAGCTCGAAAGCATTTACGTGTACTTTTAAGTGATGAATTGTTTTCCACTTTGCAACTCCTTTCCCCAGAGACGCAAAGTCGAACGCCTGTCGTGACTCTATCGCTATTTCCATGCTAAATGTTCTGACGAGCTCTATTTGGTAGTTCTACCAGTTCAGACCTCCACAGCTAGGACACGCCATGCCACGTACACAGATTCGAAATGTCCGCATTCCCTTCGTGTTCTATTGGTAATAAATTAAGTTCCATTCGGTTAACTTTTTCTCAAGAAGAAGTTAAGGTAAATTTGCGCATTAAGCCCCGGAATCCAATTGTGATGAAAATTTACATTCTGGTGTGAAATTGCCTGATTAATTCCAAAATAACAATAAATGTTTGTGGAAGGAAATCGTTTAGGAATTATCGTCAATATAAATTCGGTCTTATTTGCGTCTATCCCGGCCACTATCACTGGCTTTGTTTAGATACGTTTACCTCGAGGAGTAATGCTCGGAAGCTTACTTAGGTAACGGCCTTTTTATTGATCTTCTTGTCTTCTTACTCGTCCTGATTACTGAGCAATTAGCGAAATTTAATTTAAAGTTCCCGCATTGCGCAGTAATAAGGACAAGTGAAGCTTCCGCACATTACTATTCGAGGGAAACGTAATGGTGGCCGGTTTGTAGCCGCGACGCGAATGAGGCCGAAGTTATATCGTCGATAACTCTTAACTGATTTTCTTCCGTAAACTTTTATTGTTATTTTCGAAATAAGCATGCAAATTTACACCAGAAATGAAAATGTCATTACAGTTGGTTTCGAGGACTTAATGTGCATATTTACCGAAATTAACCACTTTGTGAAAATGACTCCCGAGTTGATATTTCTCCGATCCTTACCTCTTAAATTCCAGAGACAACAGTTATCTATCCTAAATATCCCCCCAAATCTACAATTCTTACATTCATAAAACATTCATTTAATAAACCTCTACCTTGATTGGTTCTTGAGTCTTTTATTGGGTGAACAATGGTTTTCAAATATCAAAAGCATGTAACCTGCATTTTAAAGTTGAACTCGTGCCGACATCACTCCCATAATCATGGCTCTCCTCAGTTTCCTGTCTTTTTGCCCTTTACCATCTCTCTCTGTTTATATTCTCCAATACATTCACTCAAACTTGTCACTCACTATTTATTTGTTACTTGCTTAGTCACTGGTCTCCCCTGCTTCTTTTACATTCGACATTTCTTGTAAGTGTTAAAATCTCCAAGCACTCTCTCCTCATTATGTCCTCACGTGTTCAGTCACTGGTATTCTCGTTATTCGTCAGTAGAACTACATTCTCCGATTTAAGTTTCTTCTTCACAAATTTGCCCAACATTCACTATTATATAGAAGATTAAATATAGGAATCTAGCATTAATTTCTTTCTTTCTGACGACATTTTCCTATTTTGATTAGTCAGGCCATATTTTCCTCATCTTCTATGCCCTTATTTTATCATTTCACTGCAAGCAAGGCGATAAAGCCCCTAAGAAGCAAGCGGTTACTGAGAGTGAAAGACACCGAGAAAGCTTTGAGGAGAGAAAGGATATTAAAGACTAAAATTCAAAGGGACAGACGATGACAATGGACGTCGTATTTAAATTTTTGATAGTTGTAGTTAACAGGAAAGCAATAAGCAAGAAGAGAGTTCCACACACAAGAACAAACTATTAGAATAAAACTTGCGGTTACATCTAGTAATTTCAACAATAAAATGTTGGGATCTAATTGCCAATCTAGTACTGCGCTTAAATTCTTGAAGTCGATGCACCAAAGAGTAAAGCTCAACTGAACAACTGTCATGAAAATATTTTATAGAAAAGGCTCAAGTTAGTTATGTTACGGTGGTAAGAATGCAACTGAAGCCGAGATGCCAGGTTAAGACTGCTAGCATAGCAGCTTTTTTTTTGGATTCCGTCACGATCAGAACATATGTGACAGAAATATTCGATGCCTTATGTACTTAAAAAAATACTGGTATGTACTTGAAAACATTGGCTGTACTTGAAAATAAATATATAAGACAAATTCTGGCCAGAAAAATGGCTCTCCACAGATTGCTTTTTATAATCTGTGAATTGCTACTGCACGTAGCGTCAGTGTGTAGGTGATCATGGCTCTCTACATTTACCTTTTATCTATTATATGCAAGGCCGGTGAGCGGGTTCTGTGTCCCCCACTGAATTTATGGACTCCTACTAAACAACATTTCAGTTTTCATAACATAGTATTCATATAGAATACGAATTTTATTGTATCTTAATTATGTACAATAACAGATCATATGCAATATAGGTGAACAATTCAACTAGAAAATTTGGAAATAAATACAATGTATTTAAATATAAATTAGAGACATGTCATAATAAATCATTCCATCTTAAATAAATCAATGCTTTGCGGCAGTTTTTAACATTAACTTGAGATTTTTCTTGTTAAAAAGTTGAATAATTTTAACACATTCAATATTATGGATAAAAAAAACAAATTCACAGATTTGAACAAAAAAAAAATGACCCCAAAATGATGTCAAAATCCAAGAAAATTTTTCATCCTTTAATAGTAAGTTATGCTTAGTTTAATTTGTAACTTCTATAACGGTGAACGGGTTTTGTGTTCCCCACCAAATATATGGACCGCTACTCAATTTTTATAAGGTAGTATTCATATAAAATACACATTTTATTCTAACCTAATCATCTACAATAATGTATCATATGCAATGTAGGTGAACAATCTCTAATAATATAACAGGGACACCAGAGCAGATGTGGCATCAATATTCAAAATAAGGATGAATAGTAGATTTATAAATATGTAAGATTGATTCTGGAGAGAAAAATTGTTTAGCACGACACAGGGAACAAACTTTCCTAGCAGCTGACCTAGCAATTCCCTTCTTCATGTCAGCTGAAAACGTTAATTCGAGAAGGCTCAGTGACTTATTCTCCTGGAGGTTAGCATCAGCCATGCTGATGGTAGACAATAAGAATTCTCTCCAACGGTTAAAAGAGTGTAGTTTTATTTGAAGACGTTAAAATTAACAAGCCATTCCTTGGCCCAGTTAACAACAGAAAGTAGATCATATTTTAAATCCGCTGCCAGTTTGACCTTATTGAATACCAGGGGTGGTGCAAGGGTCTTGTCCCCCCCCCAGAATCTATGAAACGGACCCCCCACTTTACTACATGTCAGTTTTCATAACGTAGTACTATTATAAAATACACATTTTATTCTAACATAATTATCTACAATAATGGATCATATGCAATGTAGGTGAACAATCTCTAATAATATAATAGGGACACCAGAGCAGATGTGGCAGCAGTATTCAAAATAAGGACGAATGGTAGATTTATTAGCAATCCTAGAGAGAAAAGAGAAAATGACTTTAGTGACAGGTTCCGGAGAGGCAGGCCAGCTGCTGCGGTAAATAAGGATAAGGCAAAGCAGATTGAGGATTTAATTGCAGGAAACAAATTATAAGCTGTCTAAAACAATTAAAACATCCAAGGTTCAAAATAAGGATGAATAGTAGACTTATAAATATGTAAGATAGATTCTGGCCTGAACAGTGAAGCAAACGGCAAACCTAGCAATAGATTCAATATAATCTTTCCACTTCATGTCAGCGGAAGAAGCTGTAATGTGTCACTCTCTAGCAGGTTATCATCAGCCATATTGATGGAAGCCAGAAAGGTTTCTCTTAGGTGATTAATAGAGATTTAAGTTTCGTTTTAATAAATAATGTAAATAAATCGAAATAATGATTATTCCTCATCCCAGAAATTCGGAAATAAATTCTTGATTTAATAGGAAAATGCCAATTTTTATTTCCTTATCTTGATATTAACACAACGACCCAAGCGTTGTCATCCCCGGCTTTCTTCAGGTGTTTGCCAATTCGGGTACCTGGGTACCGTTGATCATATAATAGGGACATCCCGTTTAGTTTGATTATTGTTCACCCTGTTCCCGCTTAGTTTGTCACCACTACCCGACCCAGGGTTTAACTCACAATGACAATTTCACAACCAAAGTTTTAATCCACGATGCTTATATGAATTAGGATGTATAAAAATCTTTCGTACGTAAATTAAATAGCGTCTTCCGTTCGAAGTCCGCTGAAGATTACCTAGATAGACAAGCCCCTGAGGAAAACCGGACGCAGTGCCTGCTGCTGAAACGTTTTTTTTTTTTGTTTTTTTTTATACAGTCAGGCTCACCCTGTACAAGACAAGAGGGCAACTTGAGAAAGACGGTTAAGTTAAAGGGTAGTTTATATGGATGGGAGGGGAAGATAACGGTTGACTTTAGACTTGAACATGTTAAGATTGGAGTGATCGGGGGAAACATTCTCCTTAGAGTGGTTCACAAAAAGAAGCGGTTCGAGCGGAACATACATCTCGCCGATGGAATACAGACAGAATGTGGATGGTTTCCTACAATGTAGATATATACTCAGCCCCCCCCCCAACGAGATCAGGTTGTGACACAAGATCGGTTTAATGTGGGGATCCCGAGCGCATGCACCCGGGCAAGGAACAAAAATTCCCCGAGCTGTTCCCCAGGTCTGGGCACCTCTTCAGTATAATTTTCTCAGTTGCCCCTCTGTACTTTGACATAGAAGACCCTGAGCGCACTCTGTACAAGGACAGAGACGCAACTGAAAGATGATAAGTAGATGTGTACCTACACAAAAAGAGTAACGTACACACTACAATGTAAGTGGTATGACGGGTCCTAGAGCTGAAGGTTCAGACCTGGCGGAACCAGGGGATATAGTTCGTCCGAGCACTTTCCATGTTAGCGATAGAGCAGTGAGAGACTCGCTGTGAGAGAGAGAGGTTGGAGGACAGAAAATAATTCTTCTTCAATAAGGAGATGGTTTTCAACTGCGTTAATTCTGGAAAGTGTAATGATGAAAGCAAAAATGAAGATTACATGTATTATTTACATTATCTTCATTACCATATTCACAACGTTTCGTCCTTTGTACGCTCCGGCCTTCTTCAGGAGATTGGAATATCTGTCTATATCTCTGAGATTACTTGCATTGTTGACATTATTCTGACTGTTATCGTCATCTTCACTGCCATATTCACAACGTTTCGCCCGTTGTACTCTCCGGCCTTCTACAGGTATTTTGTTTACTTGCATTATTTACATTATTCGGACTGTTATCCTCATCTTCATTGCCATATTCACAATGTTTCGGCCGGTGTCGTCTCCGGCCTTCTTCAAGATATTGGAATATTAATCATATTTTAAAATTTTCAACGTGCACGTCTTTATTGATTCAGTGAGAAATGATTCATTTTAACCCAGTTGGCGAACCGTGGATGTTAAGGTCCTTGGAGGTGACCACTGCTGTGCATGTATTGAGGCATTAATGCATCCAATGATCGTCTTGCGTCCTGGTAAGCTAGTCGCTAATTATGCAATAATGACAGACGTTGGAACTAGAATAAAAAGTACTTTTATTTCAAGACGTTAGCCGGAATAACTACCATTCGGCAATTCTCTTTTCGCTTTTTAATCAAATGTCATTTTCTTTCTTTCATGTTTATCTCAGTTTTATTTTATTTATTTAATTCTATATTATCAGTAAATCATTATCTATCTATCTATCTATCTATCTATCTATCTATCTATCTATCTATCTATCTCAGTCTCTTCATATCTATCTATCTATCTATCTATCTATCTATCTATCTATCTATCTATCTATCTATTTCAATTTTTTCCATCTGTCTACCTGCGTGTCTATTTATCTACATTTGTTCATATCTAATTTGACTCGCTAGCTAGCTGCCTCCGTATCTATCTATCTGTCTATATTTGTTCATTTCTATCTCAATTTGCTCCTATCTATCTATCTATCTATCTATCTATCTATCTATCTATCTATCTATCTATCTATCGCAGTATTTTCCCTGATCAAATAAATGCCTTCTCGAATTATACTGATTAATCTCTACGTAAATTCTCGATCTGCATATATGACCTGTCTGTCGGCCGTACATAAAAACAATTGCAGACTGATACCAAGTCACTTATATTTATGAATTATATATATATATATATATATATATATATATATATATACAAAACACCACACCCACACACTCACACACACAGACACACACACATATATATATATATATATGCAAAGATAAGTTTCATATTGTTTTATCCATTAATCTGAACGCATGTCATCAAATGTGTACACACACACACGCACACACACACACAAGCACGTGCGCGTTCACGGACACACACACACGCACACACATTCATGACGATGCAGTGAAAGAAAAGCTCGGAGTGAGCTGTCCTCTTTTTCATTGTTCAAGCACCTACTTGCCGCCCTCCCCTTTCCTATTGGAAACGCTCAAGAACGCAGTCCCAGACAGTTTTTATCTATTGGTTCCATGTACGCACCAGCATCACTTGTTTTTCGAAATGGAGGAGCCTGCTTTTCCAGACACACACACACACACGCATGCGCGTGCGTGCGTGCGTACGCACGCGCACACACATACATACACGCAGTTCTATTGGCTTACTTCTCAGTTGATCGACAACAAATATGTCACTCTAACACACACGTACCAGCATCGTAGGTTGGTCGCCATTTTTCACGCCTAGACACATATACGCAAAACTTACTGCATGCGTGAGTCACGTACAGTAAATGTAAATTATTTGTTCGGCTTTAGGACGAGATGAGAAGGGGAAGGAGGGTTGCGATCAAACGAGGAGAGGGCACCATGCTATAGAGGGGACGGAGGAAGAAATAGTAGCGGAGAGATGCATTTGAAGGGGAGGATAAGTATTTGTATAAGTAGTGATGGTGGAGCTGGTGGTAGTGATAGTGGTGGTGTGGAGAAGGGGTGGGTGGGTAGGTGTAGAGAAAAGATGAATAGTTGAATGAATAATTGCTGGTTGAGGCAAAAGAGACACAAGAAGAAGAAGAAGAAGAAGAAGAAGAAGAAGAAGAAGAAGAAGAAGAAGAAGAAGAAGAAAGTATACCAGAAAGAGAAGAAATGGTAATGAAGGAGAAGTTTGAAAAAAAAGAAGAAGGATGTCAGAAAGAGAGGATGAAGGAAAAGACGAAGTTAAAATAAAAGTGAAGATGAAGAAAAAAAAACAGAACAAAATGATGATAATGATGATGATGATAATGATAAGAAGAAGAAGAAGAAGAAGAAGAAGAAGAAGAAGAAGAAGAAGAAGAAGACATCTAAAAGTTGAACAT
>CAHIKZ030005110.1:170000-182500 GCA_903632075.3 Acanthosepion pharaonis
CTTCCTTTCTGCCGTCTGAGGATGGCGGAGATGTATGGCATACGATTGATGCCTAGCAGTCGGGTTTCGATCCCTGTTTGAAGCAGTCGGATGTCTGGCCACACTGATTTGTTTGTTATGCTTTTACAATTTTTTTTATTGCTGGTAATATTTTTTATCTATCTATCTATCTCAGTGTAGATTTGTTTGGTTTGTTTGTTTTTGTTTTTTTTTTTTTGCTTTTCAGCATATCAACCTCAATGGGTTATTTAACGCCGACAAAAACTTTTATTGCTGGTAATATTTTTGTTTCAAAGATCTATTTCTGGGAATATTTTTTACTTCATAAATCTATTTCTGAGAATATTTTTCCTTCAAGAAATCTTTTGCTGCTATGTTTTTTTTAATGTAAAGCTGTTTGTATCGTGGGTATTTCCTTCAAAAATTACTGTTGGTAATTTTGTTTTTGTTACAAAGTATTTCGGGTATTAAAACCTATTTTACACAAGTTTGGGTGTTAACTATTTGCCCCTAGCTAGGACGCTAACAGGTACTACCACCCCGGCTCAGGGTGGACCTGGGAACACCAGCAATTAAGAGGTGATTCCACGCTTCTCAGAACCTCCTGAGTAGAGGCCTTGCTGTTGGACGTAGTTTATCGTCTTACCCTGGACGCGGATGTAGTTTATCGTCATCCCCAGGACGTACTAGTCTCACTGAGGATTTGCGAAACGTTTTGTCTGTGGATGACTATATATACATAAAATCTTTGAGTATGTTAAAGTCTCATAGAGACTGATTCTTCTTCAATGATTTTGTTTAAATCCGGAATATCTTTCTGTTGCAAATCCCATTTTCTGTAAGCCCTTAAGCTCTGTCAAAACAAAATCTGTAGGTGTTACATGACACAACCTTGCGGGTGCCTAGAACTCCTGTACTAAAGTTTTGAGTATTTTCTGTCACAGAAACTTTCTGACCAAAATTCTGACATTGTAATTCTCTTCTGAAGTGTTTGGGAATAAAATGGTCCAAGAAGAAACCTTCATCTGTATTGTTTCCGTCAATGAAAAATAAGCCTGTAAACTCTTACTGATGACACAACACCATCCGGACCCTTACTATGGAGTAAACATCCAGGAGACAATAGTATAAAAAGTGCGTATTATACCTGTGAAAAAAAAAAAGCTAAAAATAACATGTAGATCTTTAAACTTAAAAAATTAGGAGGTCAGATACAATACGCGACCTTGGTTTCGACCTTACAGTCTCATCAGGCTAATTCTATCAACTGACTATCGAACGCTTTGTTTTTATAAATTCTTTTTTAAATAAAGCGTTGGATGGACAGTTGATAGATTAGCCTGATGAGACCGTGAGGTCGAAACCAAGGTGACGTATTCTACCTGACCTCCTAATTTTTTAATCTACATGTTATTTTTACCTTTTTTTTTTCACAGGTATAATAAGCACTTTTTATAATAGTTTCCTGGTCCTGATTCAACCTGACCATTAACCTTATATATATATATATATATATATATATATATATATATATATATATATATCTTTGGTGGTTGTAGAATATTTCAAAATTTCCTTTCAAATAATTTTTTATGCATTAACACTACAAATTCAAAACATTTTTACCGTGATGCAAGTGAGATAAATTATGTGATTTTTTAAAAAGTTTTCATTATTTAAATTTTATCAAAATTTTCTTTAATTGTTGTATTTTAATTTAGTATGTTTTACATAATACTTTCCTGCTACAAATATTTAAGAACTTTGTTGCTATACTCGTAGTTGATTTTATTTATTTTTAGCGGCAGTTTTCTTATATAAAGGGCGTCCAAGATTTCAAACTTAAAATCCTGGAAGACCTAAAAACATTGATAAAATTTAGAAGAAAAAAAAAATCTAAAAAATCACGTAAGTTAACTCCCTTGCATAGAGATGAAAAAAAATGAAATTTACGGTGTTAACGCATAAGACATCCATACATATGCAACCCCTGATGATGGTCTCAGATGAGATTGAAAGTACTTGGGAAAATAAAAATTATTTGAATGAAAATTTTTGAATTTTCCTTAATCAATTTTCTACAGCTGCCAAGAAATTAATTCGTAGTCTTGGACGGATTAAAACTAAAATAAATAGACACAATATGTCTAAATTATTTAACTAAACATGCTTGAATGAAAATATGCTGCCTAAATATACATACATACACACACATATATAACGATTTTCCAAGCGATGTGGCACAAGGCCGAAAGTAAGGTGCACCCAGTGAGGGTTGAACTCACTACTCAATTGTAATTGTTCTAGCGAGACAAGCTCGCTAGCCATAACAACACCTCAATATGCTAATACTACGTATGATTGAAAGAAATATTAAAATAAACCCGCTCTAAACTCGACCATGTCTCTCACACCACTCCTCGCTACCATCTCTGTTAAATTATATAAACTTAATACTACCCGTCATAAGTGTGAATTTTCATTTTATCTTTCGTTTCATTTTTTGGAAGTGTTATCTGATGATCCAGTGTCCCTTAAAAGGGCTCTGGTGAAATAAATTATTATAATGGAACCTTTAAGTGGTCTGTTTTTCTTTATATATATATATATATATATATATATATATATATATATATGTGGGGGGTGTATAAAATAAAATAAAATCCAAAATTGTCGGGGGCACAGTCCGTAGGCCTAAGTAAACTTGGGTGAGTTTTATTGTGAAGTACGACGCTATATGACTCATTGCTTGAAATAAGCCTATACCCCATTTGAGGTAATTTTGGATTTTATTGTGTACTAATTATTTTCTCTCTAATAATAAAAACATTGAGCTATTTTTGTGGATCAGTTTTAATATTTTTATATTACTAGGAACCACTTGGATTATATACCAACGAATTTATTACTTTTACTCTACGTTTGTACGCGTGTGATAGAAATTATTAGGGGGATCTGAATATTCACAATTAATTCATCGATTCTAGAAGAAACCTCAACAGAGTGAAGAAAGCACGGGATGGCCGTTTCGTCTTATATTTGGGACTCATCAACATCCACTAGCGAGAAGTCAAACCCGAACAGTTACGATAGGAGGCAAACGCTATACCAACTGTACCAACTGTACTAACGAAAATCGGTCCTTAAACTTTATGATATCACGCAAGCGTCAAACCCACTGGACCAACGGCTGTCGTCTTCTATCCCCAAGCCGCTTTATTCAGAGCATGAGAAGCCGGTTCAAGCAAGGATATACAAGTGATACAAATTATTAGGCGGATTTGAAGAATCATAATTAATTCATGGAGTCTAGAAGAATCCTCAACACAATGCTTGACTCGTCTTGGGGCGGGGGGTTGTGTTGTGGCACAGATCGTTAGACTAATTAAACTTGGACGAAGTCCACGACAAAATTTGTGTAGAGCGGCGCTTTCTCGAGTGTTGTCAGTTAACCTTACTTTTTACGCCTAGACCCGTTGGTCCCTGTATGATGCTTCCGTCATATCGTAACGGGACGTGTTCGATTCTTAGTAGTAGACGCGCACTGCAGACGAATTCCAAAATAGGACGAAATCACCGTCCAGTGCTTCACAGATTTTTGTTAAGGATTATTTTCGAGTCGATTAATTAAATATATATATATATATATATATATATATATATATATATATATATATATATATATATATATATAAGGATAAATATATAGTTTTAAGTTGTAGGTAAATGTGCTCAGTATCAATGATAGGGCGTATGTTTAAACGCACTCTTCAGGTAATCTCTCTCTCTCTCTCTTTATATATATATATATATATATATATATATATATATATGTGTGTGTGTGTGTGTGTGTGTGTGTGTGTGTGTGTGCATTTGTGAAAATATATAGAAAATAGGAAAGAACAAATATTAGTGAATTATGACAGTTTTTTATATACACAAAACCCTTTCAGGAAAAAAAAAAAAATAAATAAATAAATAAATAGATAAACCTCCATAGACACATAACCAGACTAGACGATGTCATCTTCCGCTTTGAATTTAGACACCCCAACCTTACCCTGACTTGACCTCTTTGAATGTAACTGAGGTATTGATACAAATTATTAACCTTTACGCCCCCCCTTTTTTTTTTTAAATAATTGCACTCGCCGTTACCAAAGTAATTTTAATTTTAATAATGAATATGCTTATAAAACGCGTAAATTTCAAGAATTAGTTATTCAAAAAAAAAAAATTCGCTTGAAGATGGAACAGAGCTTGGTACTTTAATTCAATTTAATTCAAATAATTGTATTGAAGTTTTCGGCTCTTCTTTTGAAACATGAGAACTCTTATGTAGCGATGGAATCATATTTTTAAATAAATAATTATATATATTTTTTTATTATTATTATTACTATAAACGCATGGGAACGCATGTTTGCGTTGCTATCCCTGTTTTTTTTTTTGTTTTTTTTTTTTTGTTTTTTTTAATTTACATAAACAGTGAAATTAATAATAAGCGCTCAAGGTGGAAATGTCCTTCTTCTGACTACAGGAATCGAACCTTGATCCATTTCTCCATTAGAAAATCGATTCTATGGTAGCTATTAGATTTTCTAATAATTTTACACACATCCACACATATATTTATATATCTCTCCTCTCCACTCCTCTATCTATATATATATATATATATATATATATATATATATATATATATATATATATATATATATATATATATATATGTATATCATCTACCGACACTATTTTCCTACAGACAAAGCAAAAAACAATTTGTTTGTATAAACCGATTCGACGTTTTATAAGATTTTTTTTACTAATTTACTATCTATCTATCTATCTATCTATCTAATTCTTCTGTCTGCTTGCCTGCCTGCCTATCTATCTATCTATCTATCTATCTATCTATCTATCTATCTATCTATCTATCTCAGTCTGTTCATATCTATCTATCTATCTATCTATCTATCTATCTATCTATCTATCTAAGTGTGTTCATATCTATCTATCTATATATATATATCTATCTTAGTCTGTTCATATCTATCCATCAGTCTATCTTTATTACACTATTTTCATGCGGTATCCTTTGAAGCGTTGTGTTGTATAAATCAATTCCACATTTTTATAAGATTTTATACAAGGATTCAACCAGCACAAGTTTCGGGAGCACCTCAATGTAGAGCTTTAATGCTCCGATTGTAGTAATCAATATCTATCTATGTATCTATGAAGAGTAAAAGATCAAATGCAGATCAAATATGGATCGGAATTTGACAGGGTGATGAGCTAAATAACAAATAGGACACGAATATTATTCTGACATGTTTAGCTTTTATTAAATCTTCAGCAAACATTGAGAATAAACAGACGATAAAACAGAACTTAGATATTTTCAATTTTGTTTGGGACAATTCTTATTGGTCAGTCACGTCACGTGCATTAATACTGTAGATAATTCTATATACAGGGTACGATGGATAAATTGTCGTCTAAATTATGCAAAACTAAAAGTAACACTGACATCTCATTTTAAGAGATATATTTATCAAAAATACATAAAAAATATCTTAAAATACTAAACAGTAAATTTATTCAATAAAATCGCCATTGGTTTCAACCAAGGCCTCAAGAAGAATTTGGAATCTCCTGTAATTCTTCTAGACAGTCCCCTTGTTTAAGTTGGTGAATGCTGCAATTAAAATTGCCTTCAGTTCATTTTTGATCTTACAATGGTGTTACTAATTTCTAGCGGAGTGAATTGCATCATGGGCCATTTTTTTTTTCTTGCAGAGGCTGCACAATTGACAAAAAAAAAAAAAAAAAAAAAACGCGCATGATTTACTTCACTTTACTTATTTCACCATCTCCATGTACATTTGTAAAATTTGTAGTATGTCTAAACGGGCATGGTAATGCGTATTCGTAATTATGTATTTGTGTCTGTCTAGCTGGATATATATATATATATATATAACATATATATATATATATATATATATATATATATATATATATATATAAGTGAACATTGACGTCAACACTCAGAGGCGACAGACTGTTTTTCAAGCTAAACGCAAAAAATATATCTCATGAAATTTATATATATATATATATATATATATATATATATATATATATATATCGATTGTTCTGATGATTGCATTTAGCATGAAACAGTCTGTCGCCTTTAACTGTTGACGTCAATGCATATGTATATATATATATATATATATATATCTGGAGATATATGATTGCATTTAGTATGAAAAACAGTCTGTCGCCCTTTTGGTGTTGACGTCAATGTTATATATATATATATATATATATATATATATATATAAAAAGTGAACATTGAAGCAAACGTTTTTAGAGGTAACAGAATATTTCATGCTAAACGCAATTATCAGGACACCTGATACACACACACACACACACTCACACACACACACACACACACATATATATATATATATATATATATAATCTCTGAAATTTTATTTACAATTTTTTTTTCTCCATATGCGTAGATGGCTTCATCTATCGCCCAGTTCATACACTCCCCGGTTTTTTGAACAGGAGTAGAGGTTTATCCTTTGATTCCTCTTTATGATTGCGTTTCCGCTTCCTTCTAAAGTCTTTTCCATTCTCTTTCACTCCCAGTGGCCCGTTGTGTCTTGATAAAAAAAAATTGATAACATATATATAATTTGTACAATAGTGACTGATAAACATCTCCGAAAAATCCCCTTAGAAGAATACATAAAACTCTCAAGAAACGGGGCTACCCCACAACACTAATAAATAAAGGTATTGAACTCGCAAAGAAATTCCTCTAGACCAACTTAGAAATAAAAAAGAAACGTAACGTCGAACAAACTCTAGCATATGTCTCAACGTACAACAAAAACAACCCAGAAATATTCCCAGAAATCACAAAAAAATCTAGATTTACTTAGCAAGAATAATAAACTGAATAATATACTAAAAACAACCAAAATAATTAAGAGAAAACGCCAATCTAGAAACCTAAAACACATATTAATCTCATCTAAATTTAGTCAACACAAAATACAGGGAGTCACAAAATGCAACAAAAAAAGATGTGGAGTTTGTGACATCATTATAGAAGGAAACTCCTACACTTTTGAAAACCAAAAAAACATTCACAATAAACAAAAACTTAAACTGCAACTCAAAAATGTAAGTTTATGCACTTAAATGCACAAAATGTAAGAAGTCATATATAGGCATCAGCCAACAACTGAACAACAGGGTCTCCCTACACAAAAAGCAATATAAAATTGACAGACAACAGAAAACTTTTTTTGTATCACAACACATTTTCAAATGTAACCAGGGTAAGTTTAATATCATGCCGATATATCAAACAGACAATTACTCGTATCTACAAATACAGGAAAAAACTTTTATAGACAAATTCAAACCCGAACTGAATAGATCGTAACCCCCCACCAAAAAAAAAAAAAAAAAAAAAAAAAAAAAAAAAACATGTACACAGGGTGACCAAATACAATGATGCTCACATACATGGACGCACACTCATATATGGGAGACACGAGGAGATATATATATATGTGAATGTACACATACATACATTTATGTATGTATATGCGGATGTTGACAACTTAAGAAGTACGTGTGTGTGTGTGTGTGTGTGTATGTATGTGTGTGTGTGTGTGTGTGTACTGGTTCCATGTAGCTTGGTAAATATGTGTGTATATGTGTGTGTACTGACTACTTGTGGTGGGATAGTGTGTATGTGCGTATGTGTGTGTATGCGTGTATAAGTACAAATAGTTTACGAATTCCTCGTAGTAAGGAAATATACGCACGCATATATACACGCATGCTGACAGGAACACATAAAATAGAAACAGATCCAAGAGCACATAGAGGTCACTAAAACATTAAAAGATTAAATGCCGATAACTACTCGCTGGACAAACCTTAATTGTTTTATGACCCTTCACGCAGAACTCTTCATTGACAATTCTAGAAAGAAAATTCGGATTGCCAACACACAAACAGAATGTCTCATATCGAGAATATTCCACATTGAACATGAAGAAAAATTAATTATTTTAATAATATGTAAAATCTCCACTTTCACCTGAAGACGGTTGCGAGACCAGACCAGAAAACACGTATCATGAAATTATGTAAAAAAAAGTATAATATTTTTTCTCAATAAATCCATATTACAACCAAAAAACGTTTGCGGCACCCTCTTCTTTTTTAATATATATATATATATATATATATATATATATATATATGTATATGTGCGTGTGTGTGTGTGTGTGAACTAGCATTGTACCTATTTTTATAGAAAGTTGATCTGTCTCTTCTACACTCTGTTTTGGATAAAAGCGCGCCTTTGTGTTTCCTCTTTCTCTTAAATTTATGAAGGAAGCCTGGTCCTGGCTATTCTAATCCTGTGCCAGTGTCACCATTGTTGCACTAAAGGGGTGAGTGACTGTGGGATGCGGCAATAAATTCCTGTTCTCGGTTCAGCCAAATTTCAAGTGGGCACCAGCCGACCACGAAGCCCAGTTTCATGCGCTTTTATGCAATCTTTGGACCGTCGGTCGCTGTAGTTTTTTGAAAAATAGGAAGCCTCATGTCACCAGGCGAGTCCAAGGTGCGGGTAAGCTAACAAAACACGCCAGGGGAGTGTAATCTATCCCGTCAAGATCAAAATAGCCGAAAACCAAAAATATACATTTGTCTTCAAATATATTAAAGCTTTGCCATTTTATGGCATTGGGCGGTCTTTTGGGACTTGCTGAAGCTTATCTCTAATTGTAAATGCTCTGACGCGGGTGATTTTAGATACCCGGTATTGTAAAGCATCTTTTTGGGTTGAAGCAGTAAGCCGCTCTACCGTGGAGCTCTTGTTCACTATGGGATTGAGTACTTTTTTTTTTACTACACTGGCAAGCCTTTGCTGTGGAATTTGTTATTTTATTTATTTATTGTTTTCTTTTTTGTTTTTTGTTTTTTGGCTATTTTGATCTTCATTGGATAGGTTACCCTCCCTTCTGGCGTCTTTGGTTGGCTTACAATCTTAGAATCTCCTGGTGAAATAAGGGTTCCTATTATTATGAACTACAACTATCAACCGCCTTGCGTTAAAGTGCATAGAACTGGCAGTCGTGATCGGTCACTGCCCACTTGAAATTTGACTTTATATTTATATATATATATATATATATATATATATATATATATATATATATATATATATTATGAAGATGTTTATGAGTACTTGTTTGTCTGCACGCAACATCTTAATAATAAACAACTATTGCTCTACTTGTGGTATTGAGCACTCTTTTTAATTAATGCTATGAACGTCTGAATTTATATTCTTTTCGTTCTCGTTACATATATATATATATACTAGCAGTAGAGCCCGGCGTTGCCCGGGGATATAACAGTAAGAGATAGATCAAGTATCCACCATCATAAAGACTGAAAAATAAAATGGACAAAGATTATTGTTTAAGGTTGACGGACACGCATGTCTTAATTAGTTTTTTTTTTTTTTTTTTTTATGAATTGGTCAAACCCAAATTCAAACAAAAACATGGTTTTCAATCGTTATGAGTCTACTGATTGAATAGAATTTTATTATAAATAATTGTCTTGTAAATGGAATTTTTAAGAGAATAAGAAACACTACCTGCCAAAAAAAAAAGTAAAGTTTTGTTTGATCGGCTGAAAGATATAGGAAATCCGCCCCCATATTTAAAGTAACCCACACACACAAACAAACCGATATGAGTTGTCCCCCTTCCATTTTCACGATGTCTCTTAATCGTGTTTTCAAATTGATTTTGTGCAAAAACAATTATATTTTTTCCCATTTTTGGCGCTGTTAGAACCACCACAAGGTAATTTTATGTAGTCCTGTGAAGTTTTATTGAAATCGGTTGAAAATGTAGGAAATCCGATCCAATATATAAACGTTACAGACACACACACACACACACAATCTGCGTTTTATAATAAGTAATATATATATATATATATTTTATATATATATATATATATATATATATATATATAAGGCAATAGGAAAACTGTAATATTAGCCGAGGCATTTCGTCCAATGTGGATATTTTCAAGGAAAATCAAAATGAATTTATTAAAACAAAGTAACTATTAACAACAAAACAAAATGTCCTTAGCAACCGGAAGAGTTTAGAAAACGCTATTATATTCATATTGTCAACAGAAAATTACGTCAAATACTGTCACGTGTGGAGATATTGCTTTTTATTGATGTGTTGACAGATTCAACTATTTTCTTTTGACTTCTTGATACAGTTGTGTACGTTTGTTTGGGAGAGTTAGGAAAGATGAAATAGGGAAAAAGCCTGCGTGTAGATTAATGTTTGTATAATGTTACATACACGCAACATTCACTCATTGACGTACGCTGACATACATTTACGCACGCGCACTAATTGGAGCTCACACAAACATAAACATATGTGTACAGTACAGGACTGGGCACGTATATACGCATCCATGTGTCGTCGCGTACATACGCACACAATTGAATGTTGGATTGTGTAGCGAACATCTTTCGTCATTTGCACATTATATATATATATATATATATATATATATATATATATATATATACTCGACTGTGCCTCCAATATATATATATATATATATATATATATATATATATATATATTACTCCACTGTGCGTATATAATATATATATATATATATATATATATATATATATGTATGTATGTATGTATTTATATGATTGTGCTTGTGTGAGTGTGTGTGTGTATATATATATATATATATATATATATATATATATATATATAATGTATTGAAATTTCTCAATTCATAGCATATTCCAATTTAAGACCGTATTAAAACCAGTCGCATTTTATATAACGAGAGTAGCTTGTTGTCAATTACATCATATTACATGAATATATATATTTGTTGAAATCCTTCAATTTATTCAATATATATATATATATATATATATATATATATATATATATATATATGATGATCTACCAAGATGGTATATCAATCAGCCATTTACCCCAAATAAAATAGGTTGAATCATAATGTTTACATTGGAATTTTCGCGTGGGAATGGAAACAAAGTCTTTACACACATAGGCACTCTTTTACCAACCCAAAATGAAAATATCAGATAGCTCTTTCCAAAAATGTTTGGGAATTGAAGAAGAAAGATCCGAACCCTCAGATAGACTGGAAAATTATAAGTTTCACTCATACTACTAATAGTCTTAGAAATAGGTGTGACCAATGTTTAGAAGATAAAATTTGAATAATAAAATTCAATAATCAAAGCAAAATATTAAATCAAAGGAATGAATTAGTTTTAAAATGTCGTCATAGAAGTAGGTTTAAACTTCTATAATATTATTGATCTTTATTATTTTTTAATTATCTAGCCCTTCTATTGTTAAACATATTGCTATAGTTATTTCTATATTTTGTCTTCTCCACATCAATCCCTATTTAAACTATCTACTGCTTTTCTTAGATTGCTTAATTCTTAATCCATATAGTTTTTAAAATGCTTATATATATATATATATATATATATATATATATATATATATATATATATATATATATATATATTGCTAGTTATGGTTCGTTTTCTTAATAATTTAACTTAACTTTAAAATTTTAAATGGTTAAATTATTTTAATTTTATTCCTTAATAGTATAAGTTTTTAATATATTATTTCCTAATATGAAATATCAAAATACGATTTATTGTTAATCTTGTTATATATCTTATTTATAAGAATATTTTAGTGTGTTTTAGTGGGAACCATTATTTTTATATAATTAATAATTAAAACTCCTTTTGAAGGCATTGCTTTAATTTCACTTCATCAATTTGAGGTATTAAGGTTAATATATAGGTTGAATTTGTAAAGTTTCTTTCCTTTTAAGACAGATACTATTCGCCCTCCCCTTACGACTACTCGGGTCGTCTGTCCTGCCGGGGTTTCGATATGCGTATCAATTTTCAACTGCTGTCTCAGTAAAATTTGAGATTTTAAATCTCTAGTTCTGACACAGTCAATCCATCTGGGTTGAATAAGACTGACGTATCGGCGTCGGTTGAAATAGACTATACTCATGAGGTAATTTGGGATTTCTCTGCTGTGTAATATATATATATATATATATATATATATATATATATATATATATATATATATATATATATAATTTATGCCATTCTCTTCTTTTCTGGATATAAATTATGTAGAATTTGTCCGTTCGGGATATCTAATACTTTTAGCAATTATCAATGATAATTTTATTTTTACTTTTAACTGAATGTGTTATGTATGTATCTATGACATTAATACAATTTTAGATACAGACACACACACACACACACACACACACACACACACACACACACACATATA
>CAHIKZ030005110.1:187500-190000 GCA_903632075.3 Acanthosepion pharaonis
TTAAAAGAGATTGCGTTTTTTTTTTTTTTTACTAATATGGTAATTGGAGAATTTTTTTGTTGTAGTAGTTTTTTCAGTCGATGTGGCATGAACTAAATTGTTCAATAAATAGAGCAATGTCGCAGCTATTATCCCAGCAGTTGCACGTCGGATCAGTTCTTTTTAAATCAAATATGTGGTGCAGTACATACATATATATATATATATATATATATATATATATATATATATATATATGTGAAAATATATAGAAAATAGGAAGGAACTGGTTAGGTAAATAATCCAAAGTCCCTTAGTATTTTAGTTATTATTTTTAAAAAATAGTGCTCGATACAAAAGTAGAGCATAAATATAATTATTTATTTAAAAATATGATTCCAAATCGCGACATAAGAAGTCCCATGTTTCAAAACAAGAGCCGAAAACTTCAATATAATTATTTAAATTAAATTGAGTTAAAATAAGTTAAAATAAGCTCTGTTCCATCTTCAAGCGAAATTTTTTTTGGAATAACGTGTTTCTGAAATTTACGTGTTTTAAAAATTGAAATCAAAATTTCCATGGTAACAGCTAGGGCGAATTGTTTAAGTTGGGTAGGCGAGTGTTGGGTGTTAATAAGTATCAGTATAGAGTTATTTCATAGATGTCAAGTCAGGGAAAGGTGGGGGTGTCTAAATTTGAAACGGAAGATGTATTAACCCTCGTCTAGTTTGCATGTCTATGGAGATTTATTTATTTTTTTTATTTTATTTTTTTATGAAAGGGATTTGTGCATATAAAAAAAAAACTAAAAAAAAAACTAAAAAAAAAACTGTCGTAACGTTTGTTTTTTGACGACTTCATAAAGGGTTATCTTTTTTTAGGGTATTTAAACTATTTATTTCGGCTATGGATTATGAAGTGTGTTATATTGTATGCATGTTTTTAGTTAATTATTCAAACCATGAATCTGATGAGTGGGCTATGGATTAAACAAGTTATTATACTGTATGCTAGTTTTTAGCTAATAGTTCAAACCAAAAATCTGATGGTGCCAACAAAAAACCGTTAACTCGTGTCTATTGTTTAATAGATTATTATTATTTAGATGCTTAATTATGTGCAATTTCTCATGGAGGCATAAAGGGCATGGGTCATCCCAAGTTTTACATGTTCTAGCCTTGTTAATAATTTTCCATTTAACTTTAGGTGTACTATTTGTTTCCTTCAGATGCCAAAAATATTTAGATAGGAAAGTCTGATTTCTTTTGTTTATATTATTGAAAGAACACTTATGCTGCCTCTATCTATCTTTAAAATCATTCTTCGTGGACCCAATGTATATCTTATTAGTGCTAGGGCTCTAGCCCTCGCACTAATAAGATTTTCAAATTTAGACACCCCCACCTTTCCCTGACTTGACATCTACGAAAGTAACTCTATACTGATACTTATTATTAACACCCAACACCCGCCTACCCAACTTAAACAATTCGCCCTAGCTGTTACCATGGAAATTTTGATTTCAATTTTAAAAACACGTAAATTTCAGAAACACGTTATTCAAAAAAAAAAAATTTTCGCTTGAAGATGGAACAGAGCTTATTTTAACTTATTTTAACTCAATTTAATTTAAATAATTATATTGGGCTCTTGTTTTGAAACATGGACTTCTTATGTCGCGATTTGGAATCATATTTTTTAAATAATATATTATATATATATATATATATATATATATATATATATATATATATATATATATATATATACTCACGCCAATTCAGTCATGTTTTCGATCCTAGCTAGAGGCACCGGACGTCTAACCACATTGAAGAGCTGTGATACAGCGAAACAGTCTGTTCTATGGATGACATTATATAGGCTCCTTAAAAAAATTTATTTCGGTTGAGCTCTCTGGGAGGAATTGTGGGTTTGTAAACAGTGACTATTACGGCTAATAATGCAAGACTCTTCGGTAAATTGAATCGTGTTCTCTCAGTCACTGTTCAGCTAAAATAAATACGCTAAAATTCACCTCAATCCAACGGATTAGTGGTAGAATCCCTGACTGACGCCAATTCAGTCGGGTTTCGATCTAGCTAGATGCAACCGAACGTCTAGCCACACGGATGAGATGTGATACAGCGAATCAGTCTGTCTGTATATATATATATATATATATATATATATATATATATATATATATATATATATATATATATATATATATTACATTATATTATATTCATTTACTAATACCCCTGGGAAAGTCCTCTCCTTCTTGGCAATGGCTAAATAGCAGGACAGACTTGGTTCTATAGTCATGGAAAACTGAGATGGGGCGTTTGGGGACCTATGCACACGGTGCACCAGGTCTCTGTATTCGTCTCTTCAAAAAGTGTGGTTGATTCTGAACAAAGCCTTCACCACGATATCCAAATGATTTGAGCATCTAGTCAGGTTATCTGTTCCAAGGAACTGATTTGTTTGACACGACTGGAGGGTCTATTTATATATA
>CAHIKZ030005110.1:195000-222500 GCA_903632075.3 Acanthosepion pharaonis
AAAGTCGCTCAGGGAGTTGGTCAGTCAGTCCATGTCGGACGACCGTTAGTCGGATATTAAAGTATCAGCGACCACCACTAGATTTCTCTGCGTCATTATCTATTATATGAAGTTCCTAACGTTTTGTACGTCGGACCTATTTTAGGAACGACTTAGTGAAATACAAGCCTCCACTGGGAAACTACTCTACAACAGTTGAGCACTGTTTAGATTAAAATAAAGAGAAAGAGCAAAATTGTCCAAATCCTGTGAAAGCATAATTGTCCATCCCCCAAAAATGTTTCGTATCTGAAAAGTCACTAAAGTACTTAATCGAGTTTCTTTTTCCCAGGTTTTTAGATAAGACTTTTAGTAATCTTGATACCATTTGTCGTAAGAATTACTGAAAAACCCTTTGAGTTATTCAGCTGAAAGGAGAACAGGTTAAAATCGTTTTGTGTCAGTCTCACTATCTTCACAAATAAGCAACGGTGACAGGAAAGATATCAATGAGGCCTTCAGTAATGCTACCAACATTCATACTCCGGCTTCCACCCTTCAAATCCATTCAAGAACCATTAAGAGAACGGTGAATAAATTTTAAAAAATATGGGAACAGTACAAAGAAATACTGGACGAGTAGTTCACAACAGGAAGAGTGGTCATCTTTTCAACTTAAAGAGCTCAAATAAAAATGATAAAACTGAATCCTTAAGACTTCCATTCCTCCTCTCTGTAAAGATGGCACAATTCCGTAGAATTGTGATGTCTTCTATATCTGCCATAAAATGTAAAATGAAGTGATGTTCCATAAATTGTATTTTTAAATAAAATCGTTTCTTACCATCATTGTTCACCACCTGACGACACGTCTTTGGACGTTGAAACAATTATACATTTTTGTTGAGGTAATTTGCATTTTCCAGTGTAACAGTTTTATATAATATATATATATATATATATATATTATAAGCGATTATAATAAAACATTTTAAATTTATCATAATCTCTTAATAATAAAATTATTTGTCCATATTTCTGAGATCAGGTGTTATGAACTCTATTTGCATTATTCGGACTATTGTCCTCATCTTTGTCGCCATATTTATTAGAAAGTTTCAGCCGTTGTACGCTCCGGCCTTCAGGTGGTTGGAATGTCTAACTGAACCATTTATTTCGTTCACTGTTCTAGTTCCACGTGCCATGTCTAATGGATGTCAGTTATCAGTTAACTCCAGTTAATTCCCCTCTCCAAGTTCGGCCACCGCCTTAACCAGGTATTGAACTCATACTCTTGCGCCCTGTCACTGGATCTAACTAAAGCCTTTATCCACTGTGCCATGTGTCCTTGAGGATAAAGGCCGAATAATGTAAATAGTGTGTATAAAGTAGTGTGAATAAAAATATTACAATAATATTTTGCTCTACTTTCCATTGAGCACTTTTTGAAAAAGTAAATGCTACGGACTATGGCTGTTTACTCTATTTCTCTATCCCTCTCACCCTCTCTCTCTCTATATATATATATATATATATATATATATATATATATATATATATATATATATATATATATATATATCAACACTTAGAGGCGACATTCTGTTTCATGCTACATCCAATCGTCATGCCTGACGATTACATTATTACATTACAAGATACACTGTTCATATTAAATGAAGAAAGCGTTTTTTAGTAGTGTCAATTGATCAGTGAAGGATTTTTCAGCTGCTTAATTTTGTAAAGTTCCCATAACGTTGGAGATGTGCGGTCAGTTTGGGTTTGAAACAGTTGACTGTAACCTTACAGTAACGTCGCCACAAGCCATGTGAGGGCGTGTCGAAGGTTTTCTAGATAAAAGACAGGCATTCTTGTTTCAGGCAAAAATACATGCTATGAAAATTAAAGCCATTGATGAAAAATATCCATTGAAATGGTTTATAGTCATTGCTAATAAATATAATAAGTTTTTAAAAAATCTAGAATTACCTAAAAACATTAATCTTATTTAATACAAATGATCTTTTATTCTAAAAAATCCACAAATTTTTTAGGGCTTTTTTTTTTCTGAAGGGTATCAAATTTCAGTTGGGGTTTTCACAAAAAAATTCAAAGGGTAATAAAATGAGGAACTCCTTTGGTGGTGAATAAGTGTTTTATTGCTAGTCAATAAATGTACACATTAAAGAAACACACAAAAAATTTTTTTTTTTTGTAAACTCTCACATCATGCCCCAACATGACTTTGTAACATTATAAATACGTTGCCTTGAAATGTCACAATATTAACAGAAAATGGATATTAAATTCCTGGAAGAAATCAGTGATTTTCAATTAAAAAAATTAAAAAATACGAAAATAAATCTTATACCTTTTGTTCATATTGTTAAGTGAAGAAAAAAAAAATTGTGTGTTATAATAATTGACTGCATTTTTCAGCTACATTACTTTGAAAAGTTTCCATAACATTGGAGATGGGCGGTCATTTTGAGTTCATGGTAACAGTTGACTGTAACCTTAAAGTAACGTCGCCACAAGACTTGTGAGGGTGTGTCGAAGGTTTTGTAGATAAAAGAGAAGCATTCTTGTGTCAGAGAAAAATACATGCTATCAAAATTAAAGCTATTGATGAAAAATATCCATTGAAATGGTTTATAGTCATTGCTAATAAATATAATAAATCTTTTAAAAAATCGAAAATTATCTAAAAATATTAATATTTAATAAAAATAATCTCTTATTTAAAAAAAAAGAAAAAAACACAAATTTCTGGGAGGCTTTTTTTTTCTGAAGGGGATCAAATTACAGTTGGGGTCTGCGCCAAATTTCAAAGGGTAATAAAAATGAGGAAATCTTTTGGTGGTGAATAAGTGTTTATTGGTAGGCAATAAAAGTAAGAATTTAATAAACACATACAAAATGTGTAAATGTGACTAAGTTTTGTGAAGTTTATACTTAAAAAATTATAGAATAAAAATTTTATATATATATATATATATATATATATATATATATATATATATATATATATCTGTGTTTGTAAAATTTCAGATATAATAAAATATATAATCTGTAAAATATATATATATATATATATATATATATATATATATATATATATTATAAAGAGATAATCATACATTGAATCAATTAGCAATATTAATACGATTAATGGCGAAATCTCTTCGCTAACAGACTTAATATAAGCATTAAACTACCAGCAATCCACTGAATGATGCGATCCTTATGTATAAAATTGTTGTCAGATGGATCTAGTGAATTTTTTATAGAAGCAAGTACTTTCAAGAACTTAATGTCCTCATCGTCAGGCTGTAATTTTTTCCTTTAAAATCAAAACTTAAAGACGAAATAAATGTGTTACAGACCGAAAGATGTTTTTTTAAGAATGTATTATTTATTAACGATTATATAATATTGGAACGTGCAAGTCGCAATGCTAAAGTTCAAATATTTCAAGTGAGAATTTTTATATGAATTTTGTAATTTGGTAAATCCACGAATTCTTTTGTTGTAAGTGTTTTCCAGTTAACGTGACATAAACTAAGTACATAGTTCAATTAATAGTGTGATATGTCTTAGTAGTTTTTTTTCCTCAGGAATATATATATATATATATATATATATATATATATATATATATATATATATATATATATATATGTACAAACGTTACGGCAGTTTTTTATATGCACAAATCCTTTCATAAAATAAAATAAAAAATAAATAAATCTCCATAGACACGCATACCAGACTAGGGTGAATGCATCTTCCGTTTCAAATTTAGACACCCCCACCTTTCCCTGACTTGACATTTATGAAAGTAACTCTATACTGATACTTATTATTAACACCCAACACACGCCTACCCAATTTAAACAATTCGCCCTATCTGTTACCATGGAAATTTTGATTTCAATTATTAAAACACGTAGAAATAAGTTATTCCCCCAAAAAAATTTCGCTTGAAGATGGAACAGAGCTTACTTTAACTCATTTTAATTCAAATAATTATATTGAAGTTTTCGGCTCTTGTTTTGAAACATGAGACCTCTTATGTCGCGAGTTGGAATCATATTTTTAAATAAATAATATATATATATATATATATATATATATATATATCAAGATCGGTAACCTTTTCAGACACCCGCATCTACATCGATAAAAACAGAAATTTACAAGCGACACTACACACTTAAAATCCCCGACACCCACAACTACACTATAAGTCTTCCCACACTAAACACCTCAAGGAGAACCATCCCTATTCACAAGCACTTAGACTCAGAAGTTTTTATTCCAATAATGAAGGACTAAATAAATACACTTAAAATCTGGAGCATCAATTCACAACACGTGGCTATAAACAACACCTAATCAGGGAACAAATAAATAAAGCAATTTCCACACCTAGAGAAAACACCCTAATACATAAAATTAACTATAATTACATAGGCATCCCTTTAGTAACCACTTTCAACAGCACTTTTCCTCCATTATCTCAGATAATCAAATGTCGTTAAGAAATACTACATCACAAACCAAATCTAAAAACTTTTGTTTGTGGAACCCGGCCTTCTAACATATCTTAGACCTAAGAATCGGTAGTAGGCAAATTTCAGATAAGGTAAGCCGTAAGAGGCCAAGAATAAACACAACAGGATTTTCCGAACCATGTAAGAACAAAAGGAGCCTGTTGTAACCGCGTAACACCATTTCGTTCAGTCAGTAAATCTATTTTCAAAATCTATCACAACTCTATCTGTAGAAATCATAACATAATTTACTTATTAGAATGCACACTATGCAATAAACAATATGTGAGAAACTCTGAATGGCACTTTCACTGCAGAATTAATAATTGTTGGCTACTCGTGAAAGACTATTACCTGCAGAACAACATTTCCGCCAAGAAAAACATGTTTGTAAAAGCCATATAAAATTCACTATAACTGAAAAAATAGAAGTAGACAGAAAAGATGACCTTAGAAAAATACTAGAGGAACATGAAGACAAATGGATTTTGCGCCTCAGATCACTTCGTTCAGACAGGCTTACCCACAAACTTAACAACATAGATAGAATTAATATATAACCCCATAAATCAAGCCAGAGCCACATTTCTCTCCTACACAAGACATACATACTTGCAGAGGTGTTGAGGTCTCACACATATACACACATTCACACAAATATATACACATCGAACACACACACACACACTCCCAAAGAACTAAATGATAGCATACACTTAACAAACATATCCCCTTCCCAGCAACCAATTAAACTGTCAAAATGACCAAGCAGGGAATTCTGAGACTCAGGAATCTCCCACCCTCTATTATAGAAACAACTTCAAAGAGGCCAGTATTTACAATATTCGGACTATTGTCCTCATCTTTGTCGCCATATTTATTAGAACGTTTCGGCCGTTGTACGCTCCGGCCTTCTTCAGGTTGTTGGAATGTCGAACTGAACCCTTTATTTCGCCCACTGGGGTAGACTGTTCTAGTTCCACGTGCCATGTTTAATGGACTTCAATTCTCACTTATCACCTGTTAATTCCCCACTCCAAGTTCTCAACTGCTTTAACCGGGTATTGAACTCACACAGGTTTCATTCAACATTCCAACAACCTGAAGAAGGCCGGAGTGTACAACGGCCGAAACGTTGTAAAAAATATGGTGACAAAGATGAGGACACTAGTTCGAATTATGTAAATAGTGTACATAATACCTCATCTCAGAAATATAGACAGATACTGAAAGGCCGAAACGTTGTAATAAATATGGTGACAAAGATGAGGACAATAGTCCGAATAATGTAAATAGTGTATATAATACCTCATCTCAGAAATATAGACAGATACTGAACGGCCGAAACGTTGTAATAAATATGGTGACAAAGATGAGGACAATAGTCCAAATAATGTAAATAGTGTACATAATACCTCATCTCAGAAATATAGACAGATACTGAAGGGTCGAAACGTTGTAATAAATATATCAGATTAATTATGCATTAAATCAGCTAATATTCAGATTAATCTGATTTGTACAAATATTATTTACTTTAAATTGAAAATATCGCAGAAATGCATTTTTAATGCAGTGGTAGTTGTTTATTTAAGCTGTTGACATATTTGACAACTTGATGACAGAGTGATTTTTATCTAATGTTGTTCTATGGGAGCTTTAGACGTAAAAATAATTTACTATAACGTGAGCGCATTTTATATGTAATTTTTAAGTACTCAGTAATCTTAAAAAATTAAGAAAATTTTCTTCATAATTTAATGTTTTACTGACTTTTAGATACTTTCTACCTTTAAATTTACTATAGTTATCGCTCTTCTTTTCGACGCCTCGGAACCCCACCCAAGGCTGATTTGGAGCCTCGGGTAGCGATTTCTGACCCTCGCTATCTTAAAAACATATGCTTTGTTCTACCTTCATTTATATAAATTACAAATTAAACTAACACAACGGATTATTAAAGAATGAACATTTTTCATGGATTTTGACATCAATTCTGGGGTCTCATTTTTTTTCGTCCAAATACGTGAATTTGTTTTGCTCATGCTAACTCTTGAAGAAACGCAATATAAAATACATATATATATATTATAAATTAACTTATTGAAAATATGTTTTTTTTTCGCTACACAACGACTCCAAAATTCTGGACTCCAAAATTTGGTTGAGGATGAAATGGAACTAATGTTTTTAATTTAATTACAAAATTAAATTCGAAGCTTTTAGCTTCCATTTTTGAAACATGGTTATTACTGTGTAGCGAAAAAGCATTTTAAATCAGTTAATTTATAATATTAATGCTCTGTAAATTTACATTGAGCACTATTTTGTAAAAATAAAAATACCAATAAGAACACCGGATTATATACCTTACTGTTTTTTATATATATATGTGTGTGTGTGTGTGTGTGTGTGTGTGTGTGTGTGTGGTGTGGGGTGTGTGTAAATTCCCAAGAGGATAGAATCCAGGACAGAGTAAGAATATAATTTTCCATGGTTTTAATTTATTATTTATTACATTGTAATAGTAGCGAATATAATTCCTATTTATCTGTATCTCACTCATTTAAACCGTCATTTAACTCCTCTCTTTAAAACTTCTCTCTGTTAAATTTTAATCCCCACCTTCACTTTTAGGCCTTCTTGTTCTTCTTTCTTCTGTTACACCCTCTCTCTCTAGAGCTTTCATACATTTCCCTCTCACACTTGTTTCCTACTCCCACACATACAATCTCACTAAAATTTTATTTTTTTATATCCGGAGTTATATTTTCCGATTTCTTTTTGAATTTGTAGGTCTGATGAATTTGATAGTGATTACGACTCCAATGTAATAAATTATAACCAGGGAATATTAGTGTTTGAGCCTTTGTATATATATATATATATATATATATATATATATATATATATATATATTACAAAGAAAGAGTTAATCATACCTTGAATCAATTAGCAATATTAATGCAATTATTGGCGAAATCCCTTCGCTAGTAGACGTAATTATGAACAATATACTACTAATAATCCACTGAATGATGAGATCCTTATGCATAAAATGGATATATTGTATTTTTTAATTCAGCTAGTACTTTCGAGTGCTTCAAGCATTCATCTTCGGGCTGTATTTTTTCCTTTAGAATCAAAACTGGAAGACGAAATAAATGTGCTTTTTCCGACCGAAAGATATTTTTAAGAATGAGCTATTTATTAACGGTTATGTAGTGTTGGAGCGTGCAGGTCGCAACGCTAAAGTTCAAATATTTCAAGAGAGAATTTTTATGAATTTTGTAATTTGGTAAATCCACGATTATTTTTTATAAGTGTTTTTCAGTTAATATGACATGAACTAAGCAGGTAGTTCAATTAACAGAGTGATATGTCTTAGTAGTTTTTTTCTCAGGAATTCTTTACTGCGGATCAATTATTTTTCATGAGCATAATAATAACATATATATATGTATGTATGTATATATATATATTGTGACGTACAGTGGCCGTTAATAATTAAGTATAATTCCAGATTTCAATGTTAAGATAAAACTATTTAATTAAAACTCCAACACACACTAAAAAAATAAATTGTATGAAATTAACATACAGTTTACCATGTTTTCCTATTATTTCTATACGTATTTTTCTTGTCATGTATACTTTTATCTCCGTGAACACGAGGCTAATTTCTGCTGCGATGGTGTGAACCAACCCCCACAAACTCAAGAGCTTTAAATATTTAAAAACAAATAAAGAAATGCATATATAATTTAACAAATAAAACATAAAATACACAGAAATAAATAATAATTACTTTAAATGAAATAAAATAAGATATAAAATTTAATTAAATAAAAACTCAACATCAGTAGCATTTACTCACTTTCGGTTATTGGTAAATAATAATTAGCGTCTTAAATAGTTTACCTTTCCTTACACAGCACATTTTAAGTATATTTTAGATCGTTCCCAAATTCAAAATGTGAAAACTCAACAATATTTGTCCTCTAATTTACTTCTGTGTATAAATAAAAGTTACGATATAAAATCCCCTCATAAAGGGATAAGTTTCCTCAGGGAGTAAAGTATATTAGAAGAGAAAAGTTTTCCTTTTGTCTTTTTGATATATATATATATATATATATATATATATATATATATATATATATATATATATAGGGTAGGTCGATTTTTGACTTTTTTTAAAATATCAAAAAGAATAATGTACCGAAAGTTGTGTATAGACCTATTAAGTATTGATACAAAAAATTAGATCTGTCACTTCAACGGTTTTTTGAGCATTTGGCATCAAAGATCGTAGAGAAAAATGCACTGAAAAATCCACGATTTTGCAAGATTTAGACTAAATATTGTTAAAAAAACAAACAATTTCACTATTTAAATCAGGGAATGTTGTTATTTTGTTTTATCTAAATTAAATAAAATGTAGAAATTATAAGTAAACTTCAAATTGAAAATTTGCCCCCCCCTATTATCACTGACGATTTTGAAATGTTGTTTTTTGTCTCATGAATTAAGCAGTATTAGTTGAATACATTAAAAAAATTGCTTTTTTCTATTTTGAATGAAAATACAGCAAACAAATATGAAAAAATAAAGAATAGTTTAATAGGGCTTAATATACAGAGTCAAATAGCTCCGTATAAGAACCCTCAGATGAAATTGATGCTCTCAATTTCTGACACAAAGCTTTTGATATTATGTGCTGGTGCCTTGCTTCAAAGCCATACACAGATTGGCAAACTTCTGTTGTTAACTTGACTGCCCATTCCATGCCTTGAGAATGGGAGGGCAAATCTGGCAAGTCAAGTTTCGTACCATTTAATAATTATTCCCGAAGTTCATTTTCAAAAAATTCTTCTGTGAGTGGTGGTTCACAAACTCCACTTAATGACAGATCTTTTAACTGTCTCCAGTGCATAGCTTTAAATTTGATAGTTGTGATTCTTTTTAATTTTTTCTTGATTTGCTCCCCACTCTTGAAAGAATATAAAAATTAATTTGATTTATTTTTTTAAAAATGCACTCTGTACCGCTTTAATATTTATGGTGAAATTAGATAAAATCCTTAAAATTATTCCATAAATCGGTAAAACTAATTTAGTCAATTTTATATGAATAAATATTTACTAACCTAATGGCCAAATTCTTTTTATAGCTTTTCCCTCACTTCCAATTCATCAGATTTGACCATTGAATATAAGATATTTTCAGGCAGTAAGGCGAAAGCATTGTATTGTATATTTTTCAATGTGATCTGTTGGATTTCATATGGTTGCTTCCTAATCCTTTGGATCATATTGAAAATATACATTTGCTGATTGTGGAACTTGTTATTTCTTTTATTTTCGAACCGGCAAATAGCATACACATTCACAATAAGATTTATTAAACTGTTTAAAAATAGAATCCAGAGGACTGCCAACAGCTGAAAATGATATTTGGGGTAAATTATGGTAATCATTTGCACGTAATCTTCCAAGTGAACCATTGGATGTGGCAGGGCGTTTTTGTGGTACCATCTACATGTTTAAAAAGAGCTCTAAACGGAAGTTTATTTTGGTGCAAGGAGCAACCAATAGTATGAAGATTTCTAGAGGTGCGGCAAATCCACCTTCACAGCCTGAATTGACATTAGTGTTTGTCAACAAGGATAGCCTTGATAGTGCTCACACTGATGAATTCATGCAAAACATCAGCCACTTGCTCGGCAAGAACCACAACAATTGCACCAATATTAGGAAGAACCTTAGGTGTCAGATATTCACTTTCATACGTAATCTTTGTGACAGTCAAGTGGCGTTCTGGTCTCTTGGCCTTTTTTTCAGTCTTCTCTCCATTTTCCTCCACTATTTCCTTGTACATTAGTGTGTCTTTGTCAGTTCTCCCATCAACTCCAATACAAAAATTTACCACCTTTTCATCATGCTGTTGATGGGTATTTGTTTTCACTTTAACCTTTGCTCTATCAATTTTACATTTATCTATATAAATATCTTTTTATATTAATTTTGCGGATAAGAAAGCCCATAGCCCTCAAATCCAAGAGCAATGCATTTGCAAGGCTGGCTCCAAGATTGTAAGATACATCATCACCCATGATCAACTCTAGAGCATACCGTGGAATTTTGATAAGGCTCGCCGCTATATAGTCTTATCAAAATTTCACGGTATGCTAGGCCCTTTGGGATGTTTTTCCTGCCATTTTATTAAAATATCTGACAAAGAAAATATATGTATTTTCAGAAATTATACAAAAATATTTTTCAAAATAAATTGGAAAATGAAGTTTGAAATGCATTATTAAATTAAAAGTAATGTTTATTTACATAAAAGTAGAGTTAATTCCGGTATTAGCTTGTAAACAGGCTTTTTAATAAAACATTAATTTTCAAAATATAAACAATACTTATAAAAGTTGTATTTTTAAAAATAGTTAAGTATATTTTGATGAAAAATAAAATAGATATTTGCGCTAGTTAAAAGCGTAAACAAAAATAAAACTAACATACAAAAGGAGGTCATTACTACCGGTAAATACCGAAAAAATATCCAGTAAAAACGACGCCGTTCATGAGTAGTTATTTGTATTTTAAACTAAATATTTTTAATGTGTTTTATTTTTTATTTGTAGTAATTTCATTTAATTTAATAAGAGAATAGATAATAAACACAAAAATATCCATTATTAAGCGTTATTTTCTTTTTTTTTCTTTTCGTTAAGTCTCGGTTTTAATTTAACATACACATGTCTCCGGTGACACTGTTATGATGATAAAATTCGCGATTTATTTTGTCTTTAAAATCGATTGCTCAAATAAATACGAAGTTTTGAAGAAAGTTATTTTTTGTGGTGATTTTTTGACGTTATTTTGCAACTTTCCTCGAGTTATTCTTTTTACAGTTCCAAAATCGACCTACCTAATATATATATATATATATATATATATATATATATATATATATATATATATATATATATATATATATATATGCCACTAAATTTGAATGGCCCTTTCACTACAGAATTAATAATTATCGTAATCGAATTAAGCCGGCTCCTCACGAAAGATTATTACCTGTAGAACAACATTTCCGTCTAGAAAAACAGGATTTTAAAAGCCATGCCAAATTCACTATAATTGAAAAATAGAAGAGAGAAAAGATAACATTAGAAGAATTCCAGAAGACAATGAAGACAAATGAATTTTGCGCCTTAAAATACTTCGTCCAGACGGGCTTAACCACAAATCTATCAATATAGATAGAAATAATATATAACCTCATAAATCAAGCCCTACCCCCATTTCTCACCCACACAAGACCGACATGCCTGCGGGGGATGTTAGGTCCCACACTTATACACACATCTATTTTAAAATATACACTTACACACATACAAACACCCGAAGAACTAAATGATAACATACACTTAACACAAACACATACCCTTCCCAGGAAGCAATACAGCTGTCACGGGAATTCTGAGTCGCATGAATCTCCCCAGCCTCTATCTGAAAAACAACTTAAAAGAGGCCGTTTGACCAACACAAGGACTGACTAAAATTAATGATAAAAAACAAATGAAAACAACAGATAAATTTAACTTTCTTCAGAAAGTCATTCACTCCTGTAGTTCACTGCTACTAACAAACAGGAATTTTTTTATGCTGTTGATGGCCATGATGGCCGAAACTCGTCGAGGAACCTAATTGAAATAATAAAAATATTAATATACAACCCAGTGTGCCGGAAAATTTTAATTTTTCAATAGTTTTAATTGTTGAAAATATATTTAAACGACTAATATATATTTATTAGTATATATATATATATATATATATATATATATATATATATATATATGTGTGTGTGTGTGTGTCTGTGTGTTTCTGTGTGTGTGTGTTTGTATGTGTGTCTGTCTGTCTGTGTGTGTGTGGGTATGTGTGTGTGTTTGCGTGTGTGTGTAAAACAAAGATTATTATTCATCCCCTAAACTTCTGATGGTGAAAGTGAGGTATTAATATAAATGATACATTAGATTGTCCTCCCAAATTATACTTACTCTTTAAATGATAATGAATGCAGTATTTAATGACTTGCAAACACAACTGATGGTTAAAATTAAGAAACATTAATCTTCATTAACTTACATAGAGGATTACCGATTTAGGATAAATATTAATTGAAACTAAATGCATATTTATAATTCGTCAAACGGGTCACCATTTTCAAGTAATTATAAGTAGTAAAGACAGTCAGTACATTACTTTTGTACTCTCTCTCTCTCTCTCTCTCCTCTCTCTCTCTCTCTATATATATATATATATATATATATATATATATAGAGAGAGAGAGAGAGAGAGATCATCATATATATATATATGGATAGATAAATTATCATTTTGTTGACTTTTTATTCCTATTAAATCGCCACACAGACACACACATCTATCTATCTATCTATCTATCTATCTATCTATCTATCTATCTATCTCTCTCTCTCTCTCTATATATATATATATATATATATATATAGAGAGAGAGAGAGAGAGAGAGAGAGAGAGAGATCTATGTAGGGCCTTCTGACCAATGCTACTGTTTACACTGAGATACTGATCAAACACTAAATATATAGAATGTGAAAAATAATAATTGTTACACTATTAAGGGTTGCGTGGAAAAAAATAAAAAAATGCGAGAATTAAATTAGGTGATAAGAATCTATCACCAAAAGACGATGTTTTTTTTTTTAACAAGGAAAAGTGGTAAAGGTTTTATTTTCATTAGCGAAGAAAGTAAGGTCGCGGATCAGTCGCGTTTGATTTATGACGGCACACGAAGTGGAAGGTGTCAGTCTGCCCATATCAATGGTGAAAATTTCAGGTCGGTCAGTTGGCCTACAGGGCAGAATTCTAAGAGATAAAAATTAATTGGGTCGCGAGAAAAATGTCCGCTGGACCACCCGCAGAGTACCAGGAAGGAAAGATTAAACCCTTAACTATCTGCGGAGGTATCATTTGAGAAAAAGCATCTGTTTTGTGTCGGAGCTGGCTATGATAGGAAAATTATTTTATCGAAACAGTTAATTAGTGACAGAATGCAAAGTCGCCAGATGACCTCCCACTTGATGCTGGCGAAAATCTGATTGACGAACCCCAGGTGACATTCGGATAAGATTGAGATTAAGGGATCACACTACGGGTCGTATTGGTTTGTTGTCGGTCAGAAGAAAGGAAAGAAAAGAAAAAGAAAAAAAACAAAAAAGGAAGATATTTTTTTTTTTCTTTGAGCAAGATTTTTTAAACCGAGGCTAGTATAGCCACACACACACTGCTGGGCGCCCATTGGCTGAATGATGGCGTGAGCGGTAGGCGAAGTTAATCATGTGAAGAAGGAGGGAGGGCCTGTTGACGCCCCCTGAAGCGATCGATATGAGATGCCACTGTGAGAGAGAGAGAGGGGAAACCGCTGACGCCTCTGAAGGGATTGGTATGAGATACCCATATGAGAAAAGAAGAATGGGGGAGGACGATTCCCCACCCTAGAAAGTAAAACTTCCAAAAATGGAAATTAATAAATCTTCCTGACCGAAAACAAAGAAAACCTTTAATGCGGATTTAGAATTATCAAGGAGCCTCAAACCCCGACAGGCCTACCCCAGTTTTGGTCGGCGTCCATATAAGCAGAGTCGCAGCGAGTCGAGTTTGAGAGACAGCAAGTAGTTGAGTTGGAGTTGTAAGTTGGAGAGAGACACACAGAATTGAGCTGTGAGCTCTGAGACCCGCCTCGTAGAAAGCTTATTGAGATCCCACGCAATCACGACCTCAACTTCTAACCAAGAGCAATTTATTTTTGAAGAACGACTTAGACTCACACCACCAAAACAAGTTTTACGAATATCGCCTGAAGATACACCAAAAACCAGTTTCTTAAAGAACAAACAACTTAAGATGTTAAGACTCGCCTAACAAGCACAAAGTGTCACGAATCCATATTAGCGGTTTGGGAGGAAGACGCAGTTCTGTATTCAGCAACCAGATATAAAATATTGTTATCCTTTTTTAACACATTTGAACTTTTCGAGTTATTACTTTATTTTCTTTTACATATACTTGTGCGGTACTACCCTTGTTCGGATTCGACTTGTATTACGGCCCGGCGACTGATTGATTTCGTCTACCTAAGATCAAATCACAACGTGGGTAGGTTAGACTAAAAATCAAAACAGTTACTTCGGCAACCAGACGTTGGAGGCGAGCTGGGAACGACAAGGCTGATGCCGAATCTAACCAGATTCCCATCCGAATCAGCAAAGAGTTAGAACGTCACGTTTGGTGCCGCGACCAATACCAAGTCACATTGGTCGTCGCAGGACAGGATAGGACGGCGACGGTGCGGAGACAGACGGGGTGACGCCACAATTGGCGCCGCGACCAGGACAGCACGGCGGTTGCGGCCAGACAGACGTCACATTTGACGCAGCGACACCGGGGACATCATCACACACACACACACACACACACACACACACACACATATATATATATATATATATATATATATATATATGATTTACATGGGCTTGTGGAACTGGATATTTACTTGCTCTTGCATTTTTTTCGCGGAAAGCCACTTCTTGATTCCGATGTCGTCATATGAAGTATCTTCCATTTATAAATAATTTGTCGCACAGTGAAATTGTGCACTCCAATCATTTCAATAGCTTTTTGTAACCTTCTCCATCATTACAGGTTTCAACTAAGCGATTTTTTAAAGCTTTTTGTAACATTCTCCATCATTACAGGTTTCAACTAGGCGATTTTGTAAAGCTTTTTGTAACCTTCTCCATGATTACAGGCTTCAACTAAGCGATTTTTTAAAGCTTTTTGTAACCTTCTCCATCATTACAGGTTTCAACTAGGCGATTTTGTAACGCTTTTTGTAACCTTCTCCATCATTACAGGTTCCAACTAGGCGATTTTGTAAAGCTTTTTGTAACCTTCTCCATCATTACAGGTTTCAACTAGGCGATTTTGTAAAGCTTTTTGTAACCTTCTCCAACATTACAGGTTTCAGCTAGGCGATTTTTTAAAGCTTTTTGTAACCTTCTCCATCATTACAGGTTTCAACTAGGCGATTTTGTAAAGCTTTTGTAACCTTCTCCATCATTACAGGTTTCAACTAGGCGATTTTTTTTTTTTGTAACCTTCTCCATCATTACAGTTTTCAAATAGGCGATTTTGTAAAGCTTTTTTGTAACCTTCTCCATCATTACAGGTTTCAACTAGGCGATTTTGTAAAGCTTTTTTAACCTTCTCCATCATTACAGGTTTCAACTAGTCGATTTTGTAAAGCTTTTTTGTAACCTCCTCCATCATTACAGGTTTCAACTAGGCGATTTTTAAAGCTTTTTGTAAACTTCTCCATCATTACAGGTTTCAACTAGGCGATTTTGTAAAGCTTTTTTTAACCTTCTCCATCATTACAGGTTTCAACTAGGCGATTTAAGCTTTTTTGTAACCTTCTCCATCATTACAGGTTTCATCTAGGCGATTTTGTAAAGCTTTTTTTAACCTTCTCCATCATTACAGGTTTCAACTAGGCGATTTTGTAAAGCTTTTTGTAACCTTCTCCATCATTACAGGTTTCAACTAGGCGATTTTGTAAAGCTTTTTGTAACCTTCTCCATCATTACAGGTTTCAACTAGGCGATTTTGTAATGCTTTTTGTAACCTTCTCCATCATTACAGTTTTCAACTAGGCGATTTTGTAAAGCTTTTTGTAACCTTCTCCATCATTACAGGTTTCAACTAGGCGATTTTGTAAAGCTTTTTTTAACCTTCTCCATCATTACAGGTTTCAACTAGGCGATTTTGTAAAGCTTTTGTAACCTTCTCCATCATTACAGGTTTCATCTAGGCGATTTTGTAAAGCTTTTTTAACCTTCTCCATCATTACAGGTTTCAACTAGGCGATTTTGTAAAGCTTTTTTAACCTTCTCCATCATTAAAGGTTTCAACTAGGCGATTTTGTAAAGCTTTTTATAACCTTCGCCATCATTACAGGTTTCAACTAGGCGATTTTGTAAAGCTTTTTGTAACCTTCTCCATCATTACAGGTTTCAACTAGGCGATTTTGTAAAGCTTTTTGTAACCTTCTCCATCATTACAGGTTTCAACTAGGCGATTTTGTAAAGCTTTTTTTAACGTTCTCCATCATTACAGGTTTCATCTAGGCGATTTTGTAAACTTTTTTTTTAACCTTCTCCATCATTACAGGTTTCATCTAGGCAATTTTGTAAAGCTTTTTTAACATTATTCATCATTACAGGTTTCATCTAGGCGATTTTGTAAAGCTTTTTTAAACTTCTCCATCATTACAGGTTTCAACTAGGCGATTTTGTAAAGATTTTTTTAACCTTCTCCATCATTACAGGTTTCATCTTAAAGCTTTTTTAAACTTCTCCATCATTACAGGTTTCAACTAGGCGATTTTGTAAAGCTTTTTGTAACCTTCTCCATCATTACAGGTTTCAACTAGGCGATTTTGTAAAGCTTTTTTAACCTTCTCCATCATTACAGGTTTCAGCTAGGCGATTTTGTAAAGCTTTTTTAACCTTCTCCATCATTACAGGTTTCAACTAGGCGATTTTTAAAGCTTTTTTGTAACCTTCTCCATCATTACAGGTTTCAACTAGGCGATTTTGTAAAGCTTTTTGTAACCTTCTCCATCATTACAGGTTTCAACTAGGCGATTTTGTAATGCTTTTTGTAACCTTCTCCATCATTACAGTTTTCAACTAGGTGATTTTGTAAAGCTTTTTGTAACCTTCTCCATCATTACAGGTTTCAACTAGGCGATTTTGTAAAGCTTTTTTTAACCTTCTCCATCATTACAGGTTTCAACTAGGCGATTTTGTAAAGCTTTTTTTAACCTTCTCCATCATTAGAGCTTTCAACTAGGCGATTTTGTAAAGCTTTTTTTTAACCTTCGCCATCATTACAGGTTTCAACTAGGCGATTTTGTAAAGCTTTTTGTAACCTTTCCATCATTACAGGTTTCAACTAGGCGATTTTGTAAAGCTTTTTGTAACCTTCTCCATCATTACAGGTTTCAACTAGGCGATTTTGTAAAAGCTTTTTTAACGTTCTCCATCATTACAGGTTTCATCTAGGCGATTTTGTAAAGCTTTTTTAACCTTCTCCATCATTACAGGTTTCATCTAGGCAATTTTGTAAAGCTTTTTTAACATTCTTCATCATTACAGGTTTCATCTGGGCGATTTTGTAAAGCTTTTTTAACCTTCTCCATCATTACAGGTTTCAACTAGGCGATTTTGTAAAGATTTTTTAACCTTTCTCCATCATTACAGGTTTCATCTAGGCGATTTTGTAAAAGCTTTTTTAAACCTTCTCCATCATTACAGGTTTCAACTAGGCGATTTTGTAAAGCTTTTTGTAACCTTCTCCATCATTACAGGTTTCAACTAGGCGATTTTGTAAAGCTTTTTGTAACCTTCTCCATCATTACAGGTTTCAACTAGGCGATTTTGTAAAGCTTTTTTTAACCTTCTCCATCATTACAGGTTTCAACTAGGCGATTTTGTAAAGCTTTTGTAACCTTCTCCATCATTACAGGTTTCAACTAGGCGATTTTGTAAAGCTTTTTGTAACCTTCTCCATCATTACAGGTTTCAACTAGGCTCCATTTTTTGTAACCTTTCTCCATCATTACAGTTTTCAACTAGGCGATTTTGTAAAGCTTTTTGTAACCTTCTCCATCATTACAGGTTTCAACTAGGCGATTTTGTAAAGCTTTTTGTAACCTTCTCCATCATTACAGGTTTCAACTAGGCGATTTTGTAAAGCTTTTTGTAACCTTCTCCATCATTACAGGTTTCAACTAGGCGATTTTGTAAAGCTTTTTTAACCTTTCCATCATTACAGGTTTCAACTAGGCGATTTTTAAAGCTTTTTTAACCTTCTCCATCATTACAGGTTTTCATCTAGGCGATTTTGTCGCCATCAAAGCTTTTTTAACCTTCTCCATCATTACAGGTTTCAACTAGGCGATTTTAAAGCTTTTTTTAACCTTCTCCATCATTAGAGGTTTCAACTAGGCGATTTTGTAAAGCTTTTTTTAACCTTCGCCATCATTAGAGGTTTCAACAAGGCGATTTTGTAAAGCTTTTTGTAACCTTCTCCATCATTACAGGTTTCATCTAGGCGATTTTGTAAAGCTTTTTTTAACCTTCTCCATCATTACAGGTTTCAACTAGGCGATTTTGTAAAGCTTTTTTTAACGTTCTCCATCATTACAGGTTTCATCTAGGCGATTTTGTAAAGCTTTTTTTAACCTTCTCCATCATTACAGGTTTCATCTAGGCAATTTTGTAAAGCTTTTTTTAACATTCTTCATCATTACAGGTTTCATCTAGGCGATTTTGTAAAGCTTTTTTTAACCTTCTCCATCATTACAGGTTTCAACTAGGCGATTTTGTAAAGATTTTTTTAACCTTCTCCATCATTACAGGTTTCATCTAGGGGATTTTGTAAAGCTTTTTTAACATTCTTCATCATTCAGGTTTCATCTAGGCGATTTTTAAAGCTTTTTTAACCTTCTCCATCATTACAGGTTTCAACTAGGCGATTTTGTAAAGCTTTTTTTAACCTTCTCCATCATTACAGGTTTCAACTAGGCGATTTTGTAAAGCTTTTTTTAACCTTCTCCATCATTACAGGTTTCAACTAGGCGATTTTGTAAAGCTTTTTGTAACCTTCTCCATCATTACAGGTTTCAACTAGGCGATTTTGTAAAGCTTTTTGTAACCTTCTCCATCATTACAGGTTTCAGCTAAGCGATTTTGTAAAGCTTTTTTTAACCTTCTCCATCATTACAGGTTTCAACTAGGCGATTTTGTAAAGCTTTTTGTAACCTTCTCCATCATTACAGGTTTCAACTAGGCGATTTTGTAAAGCTTTTTGTAACCTTCTCCATCATTACAGGTTTCAAGGCGATTTTTGTAAAGCTTTTTTTAACCTTCTCCATCATTACAGTTTTCAACTAGGCGATTTTGTAAATTTTCTCCATCATTACAGGTTTCAACTAGGCGATTTTTAAAGCTTTTTAACCTTCTCCATCATTACAGGTTTCATCTAGGCGATTTTTTGTAAAGCTTTTTAACCTTCTCCATCATTACAGGTTTCAACTAGGCGATTTTGTAAAGCTTTTTAACCTTCTCCATCATTACAGGTTTCAACTAGGCGATTTTGTAAAGCTTTTTAACCTTCTCCATCATTACAGGTTTCAACTAGGCGATTTTGTAAAGCTTTTTTAACCTTCTTACAGGTTTCAAAGGCGATTTTGTAAAGCTTTTTTAACCTTCTCCATCATTACAGGTTTCAACAAAGGCGATTTTGTAAAGCTTTTTGTAACCTTCTCCATCATTACAGGTTTCATCTAGGCGATTTTGTAAAAGCTTTTTTTAACCTTCTCCATCATTACAGGTTTCATTAGGCGATTTTGTAAAGCTTTTTTAACGTTTCTCCATCATTACAGGTTTCATCTAGGCGATTTTTGTAAAGCTTTTTTAACATTCTCCATCATTACGGGTTTCATCTGGGATTTTGTAAAGCTTTTTTTAACATTCTTCATCATTACAGGTTTCATCTAGGCGATTTTGTAAAGCTTTTTAACCTTCTCCATCATTACAGGTTTCAACTAGCGATTTTAAAGCTTTTTTTTAACCTTCTCCATCATTACAGGTTTCAACTAGGCGATTTTGTAAAGCTTTTTTAACCTTCTCCATCATTACAGGTTTCAACTAGGCGATTTTGCTTTTTAAAGCTTTTTTTACAGGTTTCCAGGCGATTTTGTAAAGCTTTTCAACCTAGGCCATTTTGTTTCAAAGCGATTTTTTTAACCTTCTCCATCATTACAGGTTTCAACTAGGCGGTTAAAGCTTTTGTAACCTTCTCCATCATTACAGGTTTCAACTAGGCGATTTTGTAAAGCTTTTTATAACCTTCTCCATCATTACAGGATTCAACTAGGCGATTTTTAAACTTTTTTAACGTTCTCCATCATTACAGGTTTCATCTAGGCGATTTTGTAAAGCTTTTTTTTTCCATTTACAGGTTTTCATCTAGGCAATTTTGTAAAGCTTTTTTTAACATTCTTCATCATTACAGGTTTCATCTAGGCGATTTTGTAAAGCTTTTTTTTAACCTTCTCCATCATTACAGGTTTCAACTAGGCGATTTTGTAAAGCTTTTTTTTAACATTTCTCCATCATTACAGGTTTCATCTAGTGGATTTTTAAAGCTTTTTTAACCTTCTCCATCATTACAGGTTTCAACTAGGCGATTTTGTAAAGCTTTTTTGTAACCTTCTCCATCATTACAGGTTTCAACTAGGCGATTTTTAAAGCTTTTTAACTTTCTCCATCATTACAGGTTTCAGCTAAGCGATTTTGTAAAGCTTTTTTAACCTTCTCCATCATTACAGGTTTCAACTAGGCGATTTTGTAAAGCTTTTTGTAACCTTCTCCATCATTACAGGTTTCAACTAGGCGATTTTGTAAAGCTTTTTGTAACCTTCTCCATCATTACAGGTTTCAACGATTTAGGCGATTTTGTAAAGCTTTTTGTAACCTTCTCCATCATTACAGGTTTCAACTAGGCGATTTTGTAAACTTTTTTTTTAACCTTCTCCATCATTACAGGTTTCATCTAGGCGATTTTGTAAAGCTTTTTTAACCTTCTCCATCATTACAGGTTTCAACTAGGCGATTTTGTAAAAGCTTTTTTTAACCTTCTCCATCATTACAGGTTTCATCTAGGCGATTTTTGCAAATGCTTTTTTTAACCTTCTCCATCATTACAGGTTTCACCTAGGCAAGGCATTTTTGCTTTTTTTAACCTTCTCCATCATTACAGGTTTCATCTAGGCGATTTTTGTAAAGCTTTTTTTTTAACCTTCTCCATCATTACAGGTTTCAACTAGGCGATTTTGTAAAAACCTTTCCATTTACAGGTTTTCATCTAGGCGATTTTTGTAAAGCTTTTTTTTAACCTTCTCATCATTACAGGTTTCATCTAGGCGATTTTGTAAAGCTTTTTTTAACCTTTCTCCATCATTACAGGTTTCATCTAGGCAATTTTGTAAAGCTTTTTTAACATTCTTCCATCATTACAGGTTTCATCTAGGCGATTTTGTAAAGCTTTTTTAACCTTCTCCATCATTACAGGTTTCATCTAGGCGATTTTGTAAAGCTTTTTTAACCTTCTCCTTCATTACAGGTTTCAAATAGGCGATTTTGTAAAGCTTTTTTAACATTCTCCATCATTACAGGTTTCATCTAGGCGATTTTGTAAAGCTTTTTTAACCTTCTCCATCATTACATGTTTCAACTAGGCGATTTTGTAAAGATTTTTTAACCTTCTCCATCATTACAGGTTTCATCTAGGGGATTTTGTAAAGCTTTTTTAACCTTCTCCATCATTACAGGTTTCAACTAGGCGATTTTGAAAAAGATTTTTGTAACCTTCTCCATCATTACAGGTTTTCAAAGGCGATTTTGTAAAGCTTTTTGTAACCTTCTCCATCATTACAGGTTTCAGCTAAGCGATTTTGTAAAGCTTTTTTTAACCTTCTCCATCATTACAGGTTTCAACTAGGCGATTTTGTAAAGCTTTTTGTAACCTTTCCATCATTACAGGTTTCAACTAGGCGATTTTGTAAAGCTTTTTTGTAACCTTCTCCATCATTACAGGTTTCAACTAGGCGATTTTGTAAAGCTTTTTTTTGTAACCTTCTCCATCATTACAGGTTTCAACTGGGCGATTTTGTAAAGCTTTTTGTAACCTTCTCCATCATTACAGGTTTCAACTAGGCGATTTTGTAAAGCTTTTTGTAACCTTCTCCATCATTACAGGATTCAACTAGGCGATTTTTGTAAAGCTTTTTTTAACCTTCACCATCATTACAGGTTTCATCTAGGCGATTTTGTAAAGCTTTTTTTAACCTTCTCCATCATTACAGGTTTCAACTAGGCGATTTTGTAAAACTTTTTTTAACCTTCTCCATCATTACAGGTTTCAACTAAGCGATTTTGTAAAGCTTTTTTTAACCTTCTCCATCATTACAGGTTTTCAACTAGGCGATTTTGTAAAGCTTTTTTTTAACCTTCTCCATCATTACAGGTTTCATCTAGGTGATTTTGTAATGGTTTTTTTAACATTCTCCATCATTACACGTTTCACCTAGGCAATTTTGTAATGCTTTTTTTAACCTTCTCCATCATTACAGGTTTCAACAAGGCGATTTTGTAAAGCTTTTTTTAACCTTCTCCATCATTACAGGTTTCAACTAGGCGATTTTGTAAAGATTTTTTTAACCTTCTCCATCATTAAGTTTTCATCCAGGGGGATTTTTAAAGCTTTTTTAACCTTCTCCATCATTACATGTTTTCAACTAGGCGATTTTGTAAAGCTTTTTTTAACCTTCTCCATCATTACAGGTTTCAACTAGGCGATTTTGTAAAGCTTTTTTGTAACCTTCTCCATCATTACAGGTTTCAGCATTGAGCGATTTTGTAAAGCTTTTTTAACCTTCTCCATCATTACAGGTTTCAACTAGGCGATTTTGTAAAGCTTTTTCTAAGCTTCTTCATCATTACAGGTTTCAACTAGGCGATTTTGTAAAGCTTTTTGTAACCTTCTCCATCATTACAGGTTTCAACTAGGCGATTTTGTAAAGCTTTTTGTAACCTTCTCCATCATTACAGGATTCAACTAGGCGATTTTGTAAAGCTTTTTTAACCTTCTCCATCATTACAGGTTTCATCTAGGCGATTTTGTATAGCTTTTTTTAACCTTCTCCATCATTACAGGTTTCAACTAGGCGATTTTGTAAAGCTTTTTTAACCTTCTCCATCATTACAGGTTTCAACTAGGCGATTTTTAAAGGTTCTCCATCATTACAGCTTTCAACTAGGCGATTTTGTAAAGCTTTTTTAACCTTCTCCATCATTACAGGTTTCATCTAGGCGATTTTGTAATGCTTTTTTTAACATTCTCCATCATTACACGTTTCACCTAGGCAATTTTGTAAATCTTTTTTTAACCTTCTCCATCATTACAGGTTTCATCTAGGCGATTTTGTAAAGCTTTTTTTAACCTTCTCCATCATTACAGGTTTCAACTAGGCGATTTTGTAAAGCTTTTTGTAACCTTCTCCATCATTCCAGGTTTCAACTAGGCGATTTTGTAAAGCTTATTTAACCTTCTCCATCATTACAGGTTTCAACTAGGCGATTTTGTAAAGCTTTTTTTAACCTTCTCCATCATTACAGGTTTCAACTAGGCGATTTTGTAAAGCTGCGGCGATTTTTGTAACCTTCTCCATCATTACAGGTTTCAACTAGGCGATTTTGTAAAGCTTTTTTAACCTTCTCCATCATTACAGGTTTCAACTAGGCGATTTTGTAAGCTTTTGTAACCTTCTCCATCATTACAGGTTTCATCTAGGCGATTTTTGTAAAGCTTTTTTAACCTTCTCCATCATTACAGGTTTCATCTAGGCGATTTTGTAAAGCTTTTTTAACCTTCTCCATCATTACAAGTTTCAACTAGGCGATTTTGTAAAGCTTTTGTAAACTTCTCCATCATTACAGGTTTCAACTAGGCGATTTTGTAAAGCTTTTTTGTAACCTTCTCCATCATTACAGGTTTCAACTAGGGCGATTTTGTAAAGCTTTTTGTAACCTTTCTCCATCATTACAGGTTTCAACTAGGCGATTTTGTAAAGCTTTTTTAACCTTCTCCATCATTACAGGTTTCAACTAGGCGATTTTGTAAAGCTTTTTTAACCTTCTCCATCATTACAAGTTTCATCTAGGCGATTTTGTAAAGCTTTTTTTTTAACCTTCTCCATCATTACAGGTTTCAACTAGGCGATTTTGTAAAGCTTTTTTAACCTTCTCCATCATTACAGGTTTCAACTAGGCGATTTTGTAAGCTTTTTTTTTAACCTTCGCCATCATTACAGGTTTCAACTAGGCGATTTTGTAAAGCTTTTTTAACCTTCACCATCATTACAGGTTTCATCTAGGCGATTTTGTATGTTTTTTTTAACCTTCTCCATCATTACAGGTTTCAACTAGGCGATTTTGTAAAGCTTTTTAACCTTCTCCATCATTACAGGTTTCAACTAGGCGATTTTTTAAAGCTTTTTTAACCTTCTCCATCATTACAGGTTTCAACTAGGCGATTTTGTAAAGCTTTTGTAACCTTCTCCATCATTACAGGTTTCAAACAAGGCGATTTTTGTAAAGCTTTTTTCTTCTCCATCATTACAGGTTTCAACTAGGCGATTTTGTAAAGCTTTTTGTAACCTTTCCATTACAGGTTTCAACTAGGCGATTTTGTAAAGCTTTTTTAACCTTCTCCATCATTACAGGTTTCATCTAGGCGATTTTTAAAGCTTTTTTAACCTTCTCCATCATTACAGGTTTCATCTAGGCGATTTTGTAAAGCTTTTTAACCTTCTCCATCATTACAGGTTTCAACTAGGCGATTTTGTAAAGCTTTTTTTTAACCTTCTCCATCATTACAGGTTTCATCTAGGCGATTTTTTAAGCTTTTGTAACCTTCTCCATCATTACTTCTAGGCGATTTTGTAAAGCTTTTTTTTAACCTTCTCCATCATTACAGGTTTCAAATAGGCGATTTTGTAACGCTTTTTGTTTTTTGTAACCTTCTCCATCATTACAGGTTTCAACTAGGCGATTTTGTAAGCTTTTTAACCTTCTCCATCATTACAGGTTTCAACTAGGCGATTTTTAAAGCTTTTTGTAACCTTCTCCATCATTACAGGTTTCAACTAGGCGATTTTGTAAAGCTTTTTAACCTTCTCCATCATTACAGGTTTCAACTAGGCGATTTTGTAAAGCTTTTTTTAACCTTTCCATCATTACAGGTTTCAACTAGGCGATTTTGTAAAGCTTTTTTAACCTTCTCCATCATTACAGGTTTCAACTAGGCGATTTTGTAAAGCTTTTATATCCTTCTCCATCATTAGAGGTTTCAACTAGGCGATTTTGTAAGCTTTTTTAACCTTCTCCATCATTACAGGTTTCAACTAGGCGATTTTGTAAAGCTTTTTGTAACCTTCTCCATCATTACAGGTTTCAACTAGGCGATTTTGTAAAGCTTTTTTTAACCTTCTCCATCATTACAGGTTTTAACTAGGCGATTTTTGTAAAGCTTTTTTTTAACCTTCTCCATCATTACAGGTTTCAACTAGGCGATTTTTAAAGCTTTTTTTTAACCTTCTCCATCATTACAGGTTTCAACTAGGCGATTTTTTAAAGCTTTTTTATATCCTTCTCCATCATTACAGGTTTCAACTAGGCGATTTTGTAAAGCTTTTTTTAACCTTCTCCATCATTACAGGTTTCAACTAGGCGATTTTGTAAACCTTTTTGTAACCTTCTCCATCATTACAGGTTTCAACTAGGCGATTTTGTAAAGCTTTTTGTAACCTTCTCCATCATTACAGGTTTCAAGCTAGGCGATTTTGCAAAGCTTTTTTAACCTTCTCCATCATTACAGGTTTCAACTAGGCGACTTTGTAAAGCTTTTTTAACCTTCTCCATCATTACAGGTTTCAACTAGGCGATTTTGTAAAGCTTTTGTAACCTTCTCCATCATTACAGGTTTCAACTAGGCGATTTTGTAAAGCTTTTGTAACCTTCTCCATCATTACAGGTTTCAACTAGGCGATTTTGTAAAGCTTTTTTGTAACCTTTTCATTACAGGTTTCAACTAGGCGATTTTGTAAAGCTTTTGTAACCTTCTCCATCATTACAGGTTTCAACTAGGCGATTTTGTTAACCCTTCTCCATCATTACAGGTTTCATCTAGGCGATTTTGTAAAGGTTTTTTTTAACCTTCTCCATCATTACAGGTTTCAACTAGGCGATTTTGTAAAGCTTTTTTTAACCTTCTCCATCATTACAGGTTTCAATTAGGCGATTTTGTAAAGCTTTTTTTTTAACCGTCGCCATCATTACAGGTTTCAACTAGGCGATTTTGTAAAGCTTTTTGTAACTTTCTCCATCATTACAGGTTTCAACTAGGCGATTTTGTAAACCTTTTTTTAACCTTCTCCATCATTACGTTTCAACTAGGCGATTTTGTAAAGCTTTTTTTAACCTTCTCCATCATTACACGTTTTAACTAGGCGATTTTGTAAAGCTTTTTGTAACCTTCTCCATCATTACAGGTTTCAACTCGGCGATTTTGTAAAGCTTTTTTGTAACCTTTCCATCATTACAGGTTTCAACGAGGCGATTTTGTAAAAGCTTTTTGTAACCTTCTCCATCATTACAGGTTTCATTTTTTTAATGATTTCCACAGCTTTGGAAATTTCGCAACTTTTTTTTTTCATGTAATCTTCTCCATCATTACAGGTTTCAACTAGGCGTTTTTGCAAAGTTTTTTGTAACATTCTCCATCATTACAGGTTTTCTTAGGTGATTTTGTAAAGCTTTTTTTAACCTTCTCCATCATTACAGGTTTAAACTAGGCGATTTTTTAAAGCTTTTTGTAACCTTCTCCATCATTACAGGTTTCAACTAGGCGATTTGGTAAAGCTTTTTGTAACCTTCTCCATCATTACATGTCTCAACTAGGCGATTTTGTAAAGCTTTTTTTAAACTTCTCCCTCATTACAGGTTTCAGCTAGGAGACTTTTTAAAGCTTTTTGTAACCTTCTCCATCATTACAGGTTACAGCTAGGCGATTTTTTAAAGCTTTTTGTAACATTCTCCATCATTACAGGTTTCAACTAGGCGATTTTGTAAAGCATTTTTTGTAACCTTCTCCATCATTACAGGTTTCAACTAGGCGATTTTGTAAAGCTTTTGTAACCTTCTCCATCATT
>CAHIKZ030005110.1:227500-252500 GCA_903632075.3 Acanthosepion pharaonis
CGAAGGTAAACTATGAGGAAGCAGGAGAAACCTGTTGACGCCCTCTGAGGGGATTGGTATGAGGTACCAATATGAGAATGGAAGCATTTGGGAGGACAATTCCCTTAAAGTAGAAAGTAATAGACTTACAAAAATGGAAAATAATAAATTTTCCTGTCCGAAAACAAAGAAAATCTTTATTGTGAATTTAGAATTATCAATGAACCTCAAACCCCGACGGGCCTACCCCGGTTTTGGTCGGCGTCCATATAAGCAGAGTCGCAGTAACACAGAAAGCAGTTGCAGTTGAGTTGGAGTTGCAGTTGGAGAGAGAGACGCAGAATTGAGCTGTGAGCTCTGAGACCCGCCTCGCAGAAAGCTGACTGAAATCCACGCATTCTCGACCTCAATTTCTAACCAAGAACAATTTATTTTTGAAGAACGACTTAGACTCACACCACCAAAACAAGTTTTACGAATATCGCCTGAAGATACACCAAAAACCAGTTTCTTGAAAAACAATTTAAGATGTTAAGACTCGCCTAACAAACACAAAGTGTCACGAATCCATATTAGCGGTTTGGGAGGAAGACGCTGTTCTGTATTCAGCAACCAGATGTGACGTCGCCCCTCCTTGGTCGCAGCGTCGACTCTGTCGTTCGATCTCGTTCGCGGCTCCAACTGTGACGCGACGTGATGTAGCCGCCCAAGGGTCGATCCTTGTCACGGACAGCACCAGTTGTGACGTTTTTTGCCGCGGCGTCAGTTGTTCGCTCCTCGCTGCTCCAAGTGTGACGTTCCAACCCTCTGGTTAGATGATTACCAGCCTCGCCGTTCCCAACTCGCTTCCAACACCTGGTTACTAGGGTAACTGTACTGATCTCCGGTCTGCCTACCCACGTTGTGATTAGATCTTAGACAGACGGGATCAAACAGGAGTCGGGGCCGTATGCCAGCTGGGTTCAACGGGGTGGCAACACACAAGCAAAAAAAAAAAAAAAAACTCACGAGGCAAAAAATTACTGATAAGAAAGGGTAACAACCTTTTTATATCTAATGTTCGTTACATAAAAATTGTTCTTACTTCCCGACCCGTTTTGTGGACTGTGGCACCAAGCTTCTATCATACAATTTTAAAGACTTCGAGTTGCCTACTCTCTAGAATTCTGTATGTCGGAGTGTGGTTTGGTTTCGACACTGGGCGCTAATCTCTACCAGTCGTTCACGGCTGATTCTTCTCTTCGGCTTGAGTTGGACGAGCTTATTCGCTTCGGCTTGAGTTGGACGTATTTCTTCACTTCGATTTGGGTTGGACGAATTTCCACCCTCAGGCTTGGCCTGGTTTCAACTTCTTCTAGACGCAACTGCAAGTAACTTCTTCTTCTTCCGTCCTGCAACTCTTCTCGCCAAGGTCCGAACTCTTCTCTCTGCCGTCTGAGGTGATCTCTTCTCTCTGCCTTCCGGGGCTGAACTGTTCTGCTTGTTTGGCCTGCAAGTTTACTGCTTGTCTGGCCTGCAATTCTGCTCCAACTTCTCTGCGGCTTTCGAGCAATTTTCTTCTCTTCGACTTGGCTGCAACTTCTCTGCCTGTCCGGGCCAAACGGACCGACCCTTCTTGCCCGCAAGGGGCTAATGAACAGGGCCCGCCGTCCGCTCTCCAACTGCTCTGGCCGGCCCCGCAACTCTCTGATTTCTGTCGATTGGGGTCCTGCTTTTATTGACGCCGCAACAAACCGGGGTGGGTCTCTCGGCGTCAGGGTTTCTTGATAATTCCAAAAGTCGCATTAGTTCTGATTTCCCTATTATTATTTTATTATTTCTTATTTTCACCCCTACTTCCTCACAGCGCCTCTGGGTGGGAGGCGCATACCCATCTCTCCCGGTCTCTCGTATGTCAGGTGACCGTTTTCGACCAATGGGTCTTGGTCGAGCGTCCTTTCTCCTCTTTCTCGCATATCACGTGACCGCTTTCGGCTAATGAGATTCTGGTTGGGCGTCTCCCGTCCTTCGTGACGTCTCCAATCGGGCGTGGCCTATCCCGGCTTTGTTCTGGGAACGAAACACCTTGCTAAAAAAACTAAATCCAATTTGGCCTTTTTCGCACGCACGAATATTACAATCTCGGCCTTTCTCACCTTTTGGTTTTTGTCAAAACAGCCCGCCGCTAATTAGATGTGACTTCAGGAAGAATTTTTCTCGTCTCGCTGGCGCTTTCTGTGAGCCAAAACAATTGTTCTCATGTCTTTATTTTCGTTCAGGCCTGACAGTTAAAATCTTAATTATCTGAATTGAAAATATCCTCACTTCATCATCGTGGGGGTTCTAATCTTCAACAGGTCAGGATCTGTATACAATTCCAGCGGTCACCTTCTCATTCCAAAGACACCCCTTTTCGATTAATATTTCGTTTTCCATTGTTCTAAAAATCCCATTTCTCCAAATTGATAATGAGCTTCTACATTCCGTGGACACAAAAGTAGGCCAGATGTTTTGACCGATATTTTTATCAATCGTTCATCCACTTTTACCATGTCCGTTCATTATCTCTAAACTTATTCGTTCAAATAACAATTTCCATTGTTCTTGAAATTCGGTCAGGCGCGTTGGCCTAGATATCTCTTGACACCTGTTTTCGCTTATGACCGGCTTTTGCATTACCCATCTCTCCCTCTCTTTTCCTTTCTTTTCCTCTTTCTTTTTCCCTTCTTCTTCCCTTAGGGTCGCCTAAATACAATTAGAGAATTATTCTCAAAACTCAATTATTCTTCGTCTAAATAACTAACAACTGGTTAATAAACCGAATAAAAATTAAATCATATTTCTATGAATATTTCTTTTTAGTTTTTCTAATAATGCAGGGTGCCACACAGATATAAAATATTGTTATTCTTTTTTTAACATATTTGAACTTTTCAAGTTGTTACTTTATTTTCTTTTACATATACTTGTGTGGTGTTACCTTTGCTCAGACTCGGCTTGCATTGTGGCCCGGCGACTGATAGATTTCGTCTACCTAAGATTAAATCACAACGTGGGTAGGTTAGACTAGAAATCAAAGCAGTTACTTCGGTAACCAGACGTTGGAGGCGAGCTGGGAACGACAAGGCTGATGCCGAATCTAACCAGATTCCCATCCGAATCAGCAAAGGGTTAGAACGTCACATTTGGTGACGCGATCAATACCAAGTCACATTGGTCGTCACAGGACAGGACAGAACGGAGCCGGGGGCAGCCAGGCACGTGGTGACGTCACACTGTGTTGACGGATTCAACCATTTATTTTTGATTTTACGATATTGTTGTGTATGTATGTTTGGAACAGCAGTAATTTTGTTAAGAAAGATGAAATAGGGAAAAAGCTTAGATTAATATTTGGGTAATATTTTATGGTGGCACTCTGTAGAGTTTTCCTTCTTTGTGAGTTATTTTCTTTTTATGACTGAAGCATTTTTAAAATCAAAATTATGGTTGAATTTATTTCTATGTATGACTAGTGCATTGGGTAAGTTGTTTTTTGTGGGGTCTTTTTTGTGCTCATAAATGCGTTTTTTTTAAATTCTACATGTTTCTCAAATATATTGGGAGGTACAGTTTTGGCAATTTATTTTATAAATGCCTACTTCAGAAATATTATTGCTATTAGTGTTTGAAGATCTTAGTATATACATAAGTAGATCTTAGTATATCCAATATTCACCACACTTGACAATAACTAACGTTATTTTCAGTTAACAATATGAAAATAGCGTTCTCTACATTCCTCCAGTTGCTAAGAACATTCTGTTTTTTGTTATTATTAGTTACGCTCTTGAATTAAATTCATTTCGTTTTTTGATTTGAGAAAGTCTACATTGGACGAAACGTGTCAGCAATAACGACAGTTTTCCTCTTGTCATATATATATATATATATATATATATATATATATATATATATACGTGTGTGTTCTGTAGGATGTATAATGTTTATGGCCCAAGAGCTACACAATAGATGCAATAGGTAATCTGATTCTGTCTATATTTCTGAAATGAGGTATTATGTACATTATTTACATTATTCGGACTATTGTCCTCATCTTTGTCGCCATATTTATCACAACGTTTCGGCCGCTGTTCACTCCGGCCTTCTTCAGGTGGTTGGAATGTCGAACTGAGCCCTTTATTTCGCTCACTGGGGTAGACTGTTCTAGTTCCACGTACCATGTTTGATGGATGTCAGTTATCAGTTATCTCCTGCTAATTTCCCTCTGAAAGTTCTCCACTGCCTTAACCGGGTATTGAACTCACACTCTTTGGGTCCTGTCACTAACCAACGCCTTTATCCACTGTGCCATGTGTCTTCAAAGGGAATTAACAGAAGATGATTGACATCCATTAGACATGGCACATGGAACTAGAACAGTCTACCCCAGTCAGTGAAATAAAGGGTTCAGTTCGAAATTCCAACCACCTTCAGATTTCCCAGTGTATTTTCCCTTTTATACAGTTTTGTCTGTCATTCTAACCTGAAGAAGGCAGGGAGAGAGAGAGAGAGAGAGAGAGAGAGAGAGAGAGAGAGAGAGAGCAGACGTTCTCGACGAAACGCTTCGTTACGAGCTTTTCCATAATCTTCACACAAACACATATACACATGCGCACACACACGTATATATACACACGCGCGCGCACACACATATACATACATACACACATATATATATATACACACATCCACACCCAGACAAAAACACGATGACTAAACAGAGACACAAACAATATATATATATATATATATATATATATATATATATATATATCGGTCTGATGACTGCGTCTAGCATGAAACAGCCTGTCGCCTCTGAGTGTTGCCATCAATGTTCACTTTTATATTTACATACGCTCTATCTCTGATATTGAGCATTTTATCCCATAAATATAACACACCTTAAAAATATATTTCTTCATATATATATATATATATATATATATATATATATATATGTGTGTGTATGTATATATATATATATATTTTTGTTTGTTTATTTTCGTTTAAATCCTTTTAACTCCACAAATTAATTTCTTGGTGTCTGTAGAAAACTGACCAAGAAAAATAATTTTTAGGTTCCCAAGTAGTTTCAATCTCATTTTAGACCATCTTCAGAGGGTTAAAATTTCTGTTCTGTATCCAATAGCTCCGTAAATCCAAAATATTTTTTCACTGTTGGTTTGCAGTTTCAAATTAATTTTATTTCCAGTTGACAAGTCGGCTTATGTTTCACTGGAACGATCACAGTTCAATCTCAGGATATTTAAAGGAATACTTATGTCTACATTCAGAGTTTAGACAGATATTAGTCGAAAATACATGAGTACTTCATCAAAATAACAATAAGCAAAAACTTAAAATTCTAGAGCTATTTATATAAGAGACCATCGGACCAAAATCAGTAAAATCAACTATGAATATACCAACAAAGCTATTAAATGTTTGTAGTAGCAAAGTTTTATATAAAAGTACGAAATTAAAATATTATAATTAAAAAAATCGTTTTCTTTTTTAAAAAAAAAAATCAAAAGTTACCTCCCTTATATAACTGGAAAAAATTTAATTTGAAACGTTGTAAACGAACAGCGAAAAAATATTTTGAATTTACGGAGCTACTGGATACATATTTCTTAAATGAAAACACACACACACACACACACACACACACATATATATATATATATATATATATATATATATATATATATATATATATATATAATAAAAGTATAATATAAATAAAAGACTTAAACACTAATAACATGGTTATAATTTATTACATTGGAATCGTAATCACGATCCAATTCATCAGACCTACAAATTCAAAAAGAAATCGGGAAAAATAACCCCGGGAATAAAAAAAGAAAGTTAGTGAGAGTATGTATGAGAGTAGGAGACGAATATAAGAGGTAAATGAAAGCTATAGTGAGGGGTAAGAGACAAGGGAAGAACAGAAAGGCCTAAAAGTGAAGGTGGGGATTCAAATTTAACAGAGAGAAGTTTTAAAGAGAGGAGTTAAATGACGGTTTAAATGCGTGAGATACAGATAAATATGAATTATTTTCCGATGCATAATTTATTACTGAATCGCTGACCTATATATATATATATATAGTGCGTAGGTATGCAGAAAATAGAAAAAAACACGTTGGGTGCATAATCCAGGGTTCCTTAGTATTTTTGTTTTTATTTTTAAGAAGACAGTGCTCCATACAGAAGTAGACCTTATATTATAAATAATTATTAAAATTAAGTTGGATTGTGGTGTTTAGTCCCGTCACCCTTTGTAACCGCAAACATTGGCCTTGAAATAGATACCCTACTCAACCTTACCAAAACCCCTTAGAAGATGATGAATCTATTGATAAGAATTAACCCTCTGACCACTTAACGAAGGAAAATAGTCTAGCCACTCCCACAATAACGAATTCTGTAACGGACCGTGCCTAAAAATACACGTAAACCGACAGATAGCTTATTCCTAAAATTTCGCTTGAAGATGAAACGGGACTAAATACCACAATCCAACTTAATTTTAATAATTATTTGGATGATTTCGGCTCTCGTTTTTGAAACATGAGAACTCTTATGTAGCGAAGGAATCATATTTTTAAACAAAAAATATTATTATAATATATATATATATATATATATATATATATATATATATACTTAACTCTGCCATCGTTTTGACGCATGAGAATCAAGCAGCTCAGTTCTTAGAACCAACATCTTGGCTATCCGCACATCAGTTGATTCTAGTGGTGAAGGTTTCTGCAAAACCAACCACATTTTTGGAAGAGCCGAATACAGAGAACTGGTGCACAGTATGGCACAAGGTCCCCAAACGACCCTCCGCTGGTTTTTATTTCAGAGTTTTTCCTTCTCCTAGACCGGCCGCCACCCAAGGCTATAGAACCCAAGCTGTCCTGTTATTTACCCATAGCTGGAGGGACACAGATGGATTTATACTTTCAAAATGGTATTAGCATATAATTAAATGTAATTTGTAGAAAATAAATAAATCAGTCAATGAAATACTGATTAGCTAAACAATAATATCTTTTAGATACTCCGGAATATAGACACTGCCACGGCCACAACGCGAGGGTTCATTTTATATATTGATTGCATTATAGAATTGATCCCCCACTTTATACCAACAATATAATTTTTTTATCATATTTTGATTTGTTATGGATCCACACCTTCTTCCCTAGCTATGGGTCAATTGGTCAACCTTGTATCAACTAAATCATTATTATCGCCAAAAATGAAAAAAAAAATCTTTGAATCTAAAGATATTTTCTGGCTTTAATTAACCTGAAAAGGGTTGATAAGCCGTCAAAAACAAATCAATTCGTTTAAATATTTCCTATAAGTTTTGTTGAAATTGATCTGTTATTTTTTGAGATATGTAAGAAAAACCAATGTGTTAAATACTTTTGCTACCCACTGTATATATATATATATTTCATTGAATATAACAGAAAATGTTGTTTTAGGTGTTTTTAATTTCTCTTCATGTTTGACTGTTTAAGACTTATTTTATTTTTGTGTTGTTTTGCATACTAGTACAGGCGTTTATTCCGAACCTTCGCATGTTGAATCCAAACGCAATACTTGTAATTTATTTGTTATCGTCAATAATTAACAAAAAAAAACAAACAAACAAACAAAAACAGCATTGCATGATGGAAAAAGCCTTAAACCTAATAAAAATCAGACTTTTATCGTTAAAATGTTTATGTTATCATTAAGAGGAAAGACCAAAGTATTTTAATTGTTTTTTAAACATTTTTAATCCTTTCTAGTACGTTCGAAATTTTGCTTAAAAATATTTTCTTTTTTTTTTACGTCAGCGGTCGCGTAATATTTTCATTTTTTTCTAGTGCCTTTTTCAGTTGAAAAACATTAATTTGGAAATTCTTGCAAAAATCAAATAATAATCACTCTTTAGTGAAACTTTCATGACTTGTTCAGAAATGATTGAAATTGTTTTAGAAATGTTTTTTTTTTTTAGAAAGCCATAGTAAAAATATTTTTATTTTACATCTGTTACCTTCACCCCTTACTTAATTTTATAAAAACTAGAAAATCCGACTTGTTGTTATTAGGTTGGTGCAACAATAATGTCGTTTTCTCACATATGTTACTTTTATGTATGATTTTTGAATTAATTCATTGATATATATAGCCATGTTATATATCATTTTGAAGCGCGTTTTTCGCTCTATCGAATCGTGTTATTCGTTACAGTTCTCAATCTTCATTCATTTTTTTGAAGGCTTTTCGACAGCATGGACAAAATTCAAATCCGCACGATTTTCTTGTTCCAGTTCAAACTAGGCCGAAAAGCTGCCGAGACAGCTCGTGATATCAATGATGCGTTTGGCCCAGGAACCACTAACGAACGTGTGGCACAACGGTGGTTCAAGAAATTTCGCAATGGTGACGAGAGCCTCGAAGATTAAGACTGTCGCGGGCGGCCGACTGCGGTTGATAACGAACATTTGAAAGCCTTAATTGAAGCCGATCCTCGCAAAACCACACGAGAAGTTGCCATTGAACTCGAGGTCGACCACTCAACAGTCGTTCGCCATTTAAAGCAAATAGGGAAGTAAAAAAAAGTTGGATAAATGGGTGCCGCATGAATTGAACGATAATCAAAAAGTCGTCGTTTTGTGGTGTCTTCTACGCTCCTTCTGCGCAACAAAAATGACCCATTTCTCGAGCGGACTGTGACTTATGATGAGAAGTGGATCCTCTACGACAACCGGCGACGTTCGGCACAGTGGTTGGATGCTGGAGAAGCTCAACAACACTTCCCTGAAGCCGAAATTCACCAAAAAAAGGTTATGGTGACTGTTTGGTGGTCTGCGGCCGGTCTCATCCATCACAGCTTCTTGAATCCGGGCGAAACGATTACGGCGGAGAAGTACTGCCGACAAATTGACGAAATGCACCAGAAGCTCTAACGTATGTGCCCGAGATTGGTCAATATGAAGGGACCAATTCTCCTCCATGACAACGCTCGCCCGCATGTTGCTCAACTGACACTGCAGAAGCTAAACGAGACTCCTCCTCATCCGCCATATTCACCGGACCTCTCGCCCACCGATTATCACTTTTTCAAGCATCTCGATAACTTCCTGCGCGAAAAATGCTTCAAAAGCCGAGATGATGCCGAATCGGCCTTCAATGACTTCATCGCTTCCAGAACTCCGGATTTCTATGCTAATGGGATAAATAAACTTGTTTCTCGTTGGCAAAAATGTGTCGAATATAATGGTTCTTATTTCGATTAATAAAGTTTATTATGAAAGGCGTTATGATCTTTTGAACGTCAAAAAACGACATTATTTTTGCACCAACCTAATATTTAGTGATTATTTTTTTTATTTTTATTTTTTTTAGGCGTTTCACCCCAAGCAAGGCGAGAAGCCACTAGGACGCAAGGGGTTACAGAAAATTTGGAGCAAGATCAGATAGGAGTGATAGAGGAAAGGATGAGGAGAAGGATAGTGGATAGATCAATGCAACTGGAGATGTCGATTGACATTACATTTGAATGGAGATTATAGCTCTCTGGAGATTGGAATAGGGAAGGGAGTTCCACAGGCGAGAGGTGCGAGACATGAAGCTATTGGAGTAGAAGAGACGGCTACATTTAGGAGTTTCGACAGTGAAAGGGTGAGAGCGGGATGCCAGCCTCGTAGGGCGCTTGAACTCATGAAGTCTGGGAACCAGCGAATGCAGCTCCTCGGAGCAATTGCCATGAAAGTATTTGTAAAACAGACAGAGAGAGGCGACGGCGCGTCTGTGAGAAAATGACTGTAGACAAGATGCCAGAACAAGGCCAATTATATTGCATATCCGCCTCTGGAGCTTATCAAGAACCCCGAGGAAAACAGAAGGGGCTCCAGACCATATATGGCAGCAATACTCCATGCAAGGGCGAATTTGTAGTTCTGGAGGATCGATTCCGCGGAGAAAAATTTCCTGGCGCGGCACAGGGTGCCAACTTTCCTTGCGGTGGACGATTTTATTAGTTAAAAGTAGAAGACTTTGAAGAATATAAATCATAGACTTATTTTTATTTTTGTAAATCGAAGCTCGGTTTTACCTAAAACTCAGAGTTGTATTGTAAAATACAAAAGCCAGTAAAACTAAGACATAATATATTTAAAAAAAAAATTTAATGACTTTTCTTAATAATATATATTATGGACACGATTGTCTGAAGCCAAAATATTTTTCTGATGAAAAATTAATTTTTAAAAGAACTATTTTCTTTTTTTTCAGTTTTAAATACAAAATGTCATAACGCTGTTAATTATTTTAAAATTAAGTTTGAATCCTTGTCTTTTTTTTACAGATCATAAATTTGAAAGTTTATTACAAACTGTGATATGATAGTGTTTTTAAAATATATTTTAATATGCAAAAATTTATAAAAGACATTTTCTGCAAAACTATGGATGGACGGTTCAGTAATAATAGGTCACGTGTTTTAATAGAAACGCCTTAAGAAATTACTTTGCTTTCCTTCTGGTTACCACGGAGCAGATTCTCTGATTGACCATCATTCATCGACGCATTTTCAAAATTTTGATTTTTTTTTTGACTTCCCATTTCACTAAATATTTTAATTTCACTTTTAGATATAATTAATTTATTGTTTTTCAGTGACAGACATACTGCAATTATAAATTATTTTCTTTTTTAGATTCAATTTTAGAGACGGAATCAGTGCTGGCTTTGGACATATCTTCGTTAAAAAAAGTACCAAAAAAAAAATCAATAAAATATTAGATTTTTAAATATAAATTTATAGTTAAATAAGCTGGTTCACTTGAAATTCGAAAGTACTGCCACTTCCTTCCTTCAGTACGATAAATTGTCTTGGCGTTAGTTGAAATCGCAAAACATTTTTATTATAATAAAAATATTTTATATATATATATATATATATATATATATATATATATATATATATAAAGGGGAGAGAGATACAGGACACTACCGTCGTTTTCGACGTATATATATATATATATATATATATCGATAAGTCTTGTTCTTATGTACATCGTCTTTGTCATGTTGTATTGATAATGTTATATTTATGAATATGTCCTGAAGATGGTTTATTAGACCGAAACGTCCGACGTTGACATATTAATATTAAAACAGCATAATTGTATATATGATTTTTGTTTGTTTTTTTCGTATACATTTTTTTTTCATATATATATATATATATATATATATATATATATATATATATATATATATATATATATATATATATATATGTATGTATATGTATATATATATATATGTATATATATATATATATATGCATATGCATGTATATATATATATATATATATATATATATATATACATATATATAAATATATATAGATGTACATATATATATATATATATATATAAAATGCACGTCAGGCTATATGACGATTCCGTATAGGATACAGGGTCGAATCTTGTCGAAGGACGAATATTTTCTGTGAAAATTCCTCGGACATTCAGGCCGGTAAATGTTGTTTAATACTGTTTATTTGTTAATATCGTTTTAAGTTATGTTATACTTATGAATAAAACTGGTCAATATCATAAAGAGTATATAAATAAATGGAAATTAATGGCCTCAAGATTGCGTCCAAGCATGAAACAGACTGTCGCCGATCAGTGTTGACCCCACTGTCCACTTTTATTCATATATATATGTGCATGTGTGCTCGCATGTTTATATATATATATATATATATATATATATATATATATATATATATTTATATGAGCATATGCATGTGCGTGTATGAGCTTGGTATCATCAAATATAGATAACGATTTATGAACAGTAAAGCTCCGACGCTCAGATGTTGGCAAAAGACTTCATCAGTGAAAATTGTAAGCTCTTAAAGAACTTTGAAAATACTGTGCCCAAAGTGTATACAGTTCGTGTGAAAATGTTTTTTTGTCTATCCACGAACAACACCAACATATAAAAGGAACAAAATATTAAGGGCGCTTGAAGATGCAGGCTGGGAAGAAGGGCGGGAAAACTTTAACCGAAAAGAAAAGGATGGGGAGGAGGAAGAGCAGGGGGGTGGGGGTGATCGGAAGTAATAAATGAATAAGAAAAAAGAAGCGGGAATTTAGCAGATGTTTCCCCTTGAACCACGTGATCGATGATGGCGGAAAACATGGGGTTAAAAATGGATTTAGGGGAGCATAACCCCCCCCCTCTCCAAAAACAAAAACAAAAAAAATTAGGACGAAGAAACAAGGGAGAAGGATATGCTAAAATTAATAAATGTGTAGACGAAGAAATAAACACACACACACACACACACACACACACACACAAAGGTGTGAAAACAAATTGCATGGCAAGTAAAACAGAGAGGCGCCTTGAACATAAGGAAGGTAAACTGGTGTAAATGATTGCATCACTAATCGAAATTATCGTAAAGCGAGCAGCTGAAATACAGTGGAATAATGTAATCGGTGTCCAAGTATCAAACTAACTGAAATTATCGTAAAGCGAGCAACTGAAATACATTCAAATAGTGCAATCGGTGTCCGACTAGAAAACGAAACTAAATAATCGTAAAGTGATTAAATTAAATACATTAAATTTGTGCAAGCGGTGTCCGAGTGTTAAAGAACAGAATTCATCGTAAAAAAATCAAATGAAATGCATTCAAATTGTACAAACGGTGAATTGAAATACATTAAAATAACCTGTTCGGTGTCCGAGTAACAAAATGTAATTTTCGTAAAGCGATCAATAGAAATACTTCAAAATAGTGTCTTCTGTATCTGAGTAACAAATTAAGCGAATTTTTCGTCAAGCGGGCAATTGCAATACAAGTTAAAGACGCAAAATATTCAAACAAATTAATGAATTTGCATGAAAATAATAATAATAATAATAATAAGTCGTTGCAAAGCAAATACCTAAAAAGAACGAAAGAAGCAAGTCTGGGCCAACAGAAAACACACCAGTGGCTGAGGAGCACCAGGCTGAAAGCTGAGACAGAAGGCCTAATTATTGCAGCACAGGACCAAAGCCTCTCAACCAAATCCTATCACTGTCACATAAACAAGTATGGAACTAACCTGAAATGCAGGATCTGCGGAAAATATGATAAAACTGTCGACCATATTATCTCCGGATGCCAGGAACTAGCAAAAAATGAATATACGAAGACACGTAACAAGGTAGCTATATATGTGCACTTGAAGATATGCAAGAAGCACAAAATCGAAACCACTGAGAGATGGAATGAGCAACAACCAGACACATTTACCCAAAATAACGATGTAACTATCCTATGGGACATGTCAGTTCAGCCCACATAGATCAGCAATACTCCATTTTTCGTCCTATCTGACTCTTGTAAAGATAAAGCATAACAGGAGGAGTCAGGTACTTTCTGGAGCGATTGAATGAGCCAAAAAACCTCTAGCCCAGAAAATAGCAGCAATACTCCATTTTTGATCCAATATGACTCTAGTAAATATAAAGCATAGTAAAAGGAGTCAGCTAATTTCTGGAGAAATAGAATCAGCCGAAACAGCTCCAGCATATTATATTGATACGAACCTATTCTAAAAATCTTGTCAGCAATAAATAACCCATTGAGGTGTTGATATGCCGTAAATCAAAATAAACCTAAACCTGGGGTATGCTAAAAAAAAAGGTGAACTCAATGCAAATCCCAGATGCAACACGCTTGATTGAAGGCATAAAGAGTGAATGTGCTAAAATTAACGGCAATATGCAGTTATTGCATCGAGTTCACGTGGATCTTACAAAGCGCATCAACATTTCTATCACAAATAGGGGAAATCATATTGATGATTATATTTGTAAATATTCCATTTCTTGAAAATATGCATTTTTGCCTATGTATCCACAATTTAGAAACACCCCGAATTTATAAAATTATGCATAACTTTATATTGATTGATTGATTCTTTTTTGACGGCTTATCAACCCTTTGAAGGTTATTTAAAGCCAGAAAGTATTTTTAGATTGCAGATTCATACCTAATAGAAAATGTGATAAAGACAAAAGTAATTATAATGTGGATATAAAGTAGGGGCTCAATTCTATATTACAATCAATATATAAACTAATCCCTCACTTTTTAGGTCCCGGTAGTTTCTATACATTTACATCAAGTGGATGTACATAAATCTAAAAGACATGTCTTGTGTAGCTAAATGTGACACCATTTAGGGAAGCAAAGAAAAGAAAGAAAAGAAGGGAAAGAAATGAAATTTTGATAGTGACAAATGGTGAAAAGTTTCATTGCCATTGCAGAAAATTCTAAATAGATAAAAATTGACTGTGTCGTGGTGGCGGACTTATATTATCGGGAATAGATAACAGCCACTTGGTTCTGGCGAAAATCTAACTGACAAATTCCAGATCGGCTAGCTAAACTCCGGGACAGAATAGATAAACATTTAACTGTGTCACGGGACTGCTGACCACACACGAGCTGAAGAAAACAAAGGAAAATAGGTTAAGTCTTTGTCGAGGGAAAGATATCGTTAAACAAGGTCTGGGTTTTATCGGAAAAGTTGGCCGTAATTGCTGGACGACCACCCACACTGATAATTGGCGAAAATCTGACTGACGAAGTCCAGATGAGAATTGAGGTTATCACACTACTGGTCGCATTGTTCTGTTGGCGGCCAGAGAAGAAGAGAGAATAGAAAAGAAAAGAAGGAAAGGAAATAGAAAAAAAAAAAAGAGGAGATAATTCTTTTTTTCTTTGAGCAAGATATTTTTTTAAGAAACAAGGCTAGTCTGGTCAAGCCCACACTGTTGATCGACAATTGACTGAATGTTAACGAGAGCCAGGCGGAGGTGATCATGTGATGCAGGGGGAGGAGGCAAGCAACTACTCCTTAGAGAGGATAGGTATAAGATGTTACTGCGAAGAAGTGGGAGAATCGTTGACGCCCTCTGAAGGTAGGGGGTAAGAGAAGACTTCCAAAAATGGAAATAATAAATTTTTCCTGACCGAAAACAAAAGAAGGGGTTGTGGATTTGGAATTATCAAGGAACCTCAAACCCCAACAAAGCCCACCCCGGTTTTTGTCGGCGTCCATATAAGCAAAGTCGCAGCGAGCGAAAATCAGAGTTTCCGAGAGAGTTTCCCAGTTCAGTCCAGTTCGGATCAGCTTCCAATTCGCAGTTGAAGTGGGCCTCGCAAAGCTGACTTGTAAGATTCGCGCAACTTCCGAACTCACCTTCAATCCAAGAACAATTTATTTTTGAAGAGCGACTTAGATCCATACCACCAAAATAAGTTTTATGACTATCGCCTGAAGACACACCAAGAACCAATTTCTTAAAGAACAGACAACTTAAGAAAAAAACTCACCTAACAAAAAACAACGTGTCACAATCCATATAGCGGGTCTGGAGATAGACGCAGTCCTATGTATCCAGCAACCAAATATAAAGTATTGTTATCCTTTTTTTTGATACCTTGAACTTTTGAGTTATTATTTTATTTTATTTTACACATATTTGTGCGATACCACCCTCATTTGAACTCAACTTGCATTACGGCCCCAACGACTGATTGATTTCGTCTGCCTAAGATCAATTCACAACGTGGGTAGGCGGACTGGAGATCAGCGCAGTTACTTTGGTAACCAGACGTTGGAAGCGAGTTGGGAACGACGAGGCTGATATCGGATCTGACCAGATTCCCATCCGAATCACCGAAAGGTTAGAACGTCACATTTGGGTGCCGCGACCAATACCAAGCCAGTTGGTCTTCACAGGACGGGACAACACGACTGACGCAGACAGGCGGACGTCACGTTTGGAGCGGCGACACCCGAACGAAGCAGCGAGGAGCGAGCGAAGGCTGTGTTGAGGGACGTCACATAATCAGTATTTCATTGATTGGTTGATTCGCTTTCTACGGCTTATCAACACTTTGCTGGTTATTTAAACATAAAATATTTTTTAGATTGTAATAATCATTTGGTTGGTGGGTGTTGGATATATAAGTTTTACTAATTAACCCATAGCTAGGAGAGAGGAGGCGTATTCATTCCTGTATGATTTAAGAATCAATTTTCATTACTGAATTAATGCATTTAAACCTAAGGTGAACTCAATGCAAATCACAGATGCAACACATTTGATTGAAGGCATAAAGAGTGAATGTGCTAAAATTAACGGCAATGTGCAGTTATTGCATCGAGTTCACGTGAATCTTGCAAAGTGCATCAAACTTTGCATCACAAATAAGGGAAATCATATTGAAGATGTTATTTTTTTTAATATTGCAATTCATTTAAAATATTGTTGAAAATTTAATTTCTTGAAAATATGCATTTTTTGCTTATATGTCCAAACGTTAGAGACAACCTGTATTTTTAACATTCGTGATAGGAAATTGTAAAGAGACATGATTACCTGTGACCTGAAGAACATAGAATATTACAAACAGTTTATAATCTTTATTATTCATAACAATGTCTTCAGTTTGGAATCGTTCCTCTTCGAAAATCTCCAGACATCCTAGCTCTCTGCGAATTTAACTATAACTCATCAATCCCCTCCTCTGATTTATCGATTCCTGGCTACACCCCTCTCCTTAGGAATGAACTCTAAAGTCCACACGGATGGCCTGGGAGTTAATCTCTAGCGGCCCAGGGAAATCTCTTGAATCTCCAGACCATTCTTACATGTGTCTCCGTCACTCTCCACTTAACTCAGTCACTTATCTCTTCTTTCCCTACTGTTTCCCTTCATTTTAAGACTGTTGCGTGCTAGATAATATCTCATAGAATATAAAGAAAGCCATATCGCTACACCCGTTTGTAAACATATTCGTGTTCAGTGATTTTAAGGCTTACCATACCATCTGGTTTAAACTCTCTGTCACTGTCCTCGTTGGCAATTCGATCTCTCAGGCAAGTGGTAGACTTCCCCACACGTTTTCCCAGTAACCCTGACAGAAATTATTCGCTTCCGGATCGCTTTCCCTGACTCTTGTCGTACTACGCAGCTCTGGCCTTCTTATTCTGCCGTATGCTAAAGGAGAAGGTGTACTCAATGAAAATCACAGATGCTACACACTTGATTGAACGCATAAAGAGGGAATGTGCTAAACTTGACGACAAGTCATTGCATCGTGTTCACGTGAATCTTGCAAAGAGCATCAAAACTTTGCATCACAAATGATAAAAATCATATTGAAAATGTTATTTGTTAATATTCCATTTCAATAAAATGTTGTTGAAGTTTTCATTTCTTGAAAATAAGCATTCTTGCCTATGTGTCCAAACTTTAGAGACACCCTGAAGTGTAGATCTTGATTATGTCATTATTTTCTCTTTAAGCTGCATGTGCTATCCACTTTAGTTGTTGCAGCTCTTGGTAGTCCTCAAAGAAACTATTTTTTTAACACATTATTCGATTTTCAGTTTTCCTTTTCTTTTCAATTTTCGTTCATGTCCAAAGGAATGGGACATTTCATCACCGCCGACTCAACACCGACCAACTTATCTCCGTGAAAACTCAACTCAAATAAACTCACCACCAACCTAGTCAACACGAGGACAGCTCAACGCTGGTGTCGAATTCATAGCTTCGGACCGGTGTTGACGAGCTTAGTGTACGCATCTCTTAGATTGGCTTTGAGTCGTAGAGATTTTGAAAGTTTGTCTTAGTAATTTATTAGTTACTACAGCTTATTTGGCTGACTGTTCTTTAAGTTTCAAGATCGAACAAAAGACCATACTGAAGCAAACAAAAGACTGCACACAGAGCTGGGGATTGAGTATTCCATAATATGAAGATTACTTACTGGACTTTAAAAGGTGCAAAAAAACTGAGATGCATTTTTTTCGAGAAATTATTTGGAGGTCATCCCTCTCCCGCTAAAATTGAAGTAGTATATGAAGGCATATGAAAGAATTTAGTAGATGTTTCTATTTTTCACAACAATCTTCAACTGAATGTTTGAGGGGAAGTGCATAAATTTTTCAATTAATTTTAAATTAAAAATAAACTCGTGTATTGAAAAATGATCCTTGATAAATTACTTTTATTTGTTTTTAAAAGGTTGACGAAAAAGTTTCATAATTTGCATGTCGTTGAGATGTCCTCGCGCTGAGTAGATTTGTGGTCATGGGGTTGAGTTGTCAGGGAGATGAGTTAGTCGGTGTTGAGTCGGCGGCATTGAGTTGGCGGTGATGTGTCGTCTTGTGCCTTATGTCCAATGGAAATAAAAGACAAATCTGAGACTTTTTTTTTTTATATCATTGAATATTCCTGAAAAGTTACCAGGTTTTTATGAGGTTACGATGTCATTTCGGACAAGCGAAGGATTTACGGCCTTTACAAAACTACCACTGAAAAACTGTGTATTGCAGAACGTGACAGACATTAACAAAGTGTGATAATGTTGTTTTGTTTAGCAATAAAGAGCATGATATTTTTTTCTAATGATATCATGATGAGAGAAGTCTTACGAAGTGAAATTATAAAATGAACCTAAGCGAATACTGAAATTGTGACTACGCATTATTCTTTATTCAAGTAATTTTGAAACCTTTATTCAAGTAATTTTGAAACCTTTATTCAAGTAATTTTGAAACCTTTATTCAAGTAATTTTGAAACCTTAGGCTCAACATACTAAAACCCAAAGGAGGATCTGCAATGATATTGGTCCTCCTGACCTAACATGTCGACTTCAGTCATTTTAACAAAGATTTTTTTTAATCATTTCCTTTCAAAGAAGACAAACAGTAAGACGCAACAGGCCACCAAATATTCGAAAAGATATACTATTGAGAAGAGAAGACAATAAAAGAAGAGGAATTAAGAGAGGAGATAACGATTGACATTACATTTAAATTTTTGCGGGTTAAATTTAATAGGGAAGGAAGCCAAATAGATTTTCACAATAGAGAAGTGCAATAGAACAAACGGTTAGAAGAAAACTTGCTAGCCAATTCGATTATAAACTGATAAGACCTGATCGCCAATTTGGTTACAGAATTAACTCCATTATATGATACACGCTTGGACGACCATGTCTAATTCGATCCACAACTGACGAGGTGTCATCCATGATATACGCTTCGGCGATCATCTCTCTTTCCTTCATGACCGACAAGGTCACATACGTGATACACGTTTGGGAGACAATGTCTCAGTCAATGCACAACTGACGAGGTGTCATATATTGGGCGATCATGTCTCTTTCGATCAATGACTGAATAGGTATCATGCGTGATATACGCGTGGGCGATCAAGTCACATCTGATCCTAGACTGAATGGATGTCATACATTATATACGCATAGGCGATCATGTCTCTTTAGTTCAATGGCCGTCTAGGTGTCACACGTGTCACACGCTTGGGCGATCATGTCTCTTTCGATCAATGACTGACTAGGTGCCATAAGTGAGATGTGCTTGGGCGATCAGGTCACATCCGATCCAAGATTGACTAGGTGCCATATCTGATATATTCTTGGGTGATCAACTCAAATCCGATCCTAAACTGACTAGATGTCATCCATGATATAAGCATGGGGGATCATGTCTCTTTCGTTCCATGAACGACTAGGTGTCATACGTGATAAGTGTTTCGGCGATCAGGTCACATACAATCTAAGACCGACTAGGTGTCATACATGCGCTTGTGTGATCATGTCTCATTCGTTCAATGACCGACTACCTGACATACGTGGTACACGTATGGGTGATCATGTCCGTTTCGATTAATGAATGACTAGGTGTCATACGTGATATTTGCTTGGACGATCAAGTCATATCCGATCTTAGACTGCCTGGGCCTGGGCGATTATGCATATTTCGTTCAATGACCGACTAGGTGTCATGCGTGATAAACGCTTGGGCGATCATGTCTCTTTCCATCCATGACCGACTAGGTGTCATACGTGATAAGTGCTCCGGCGATAAGATCACATCCGATTCAAGACTGATTAGGTGTCATACTTGATATACGCTTAGGCGATCATATCTCTTTCGTTCAATGATCGACTAGAAAACATACGTGATACACGCTTGGGCGATCATGTCCTTTCTGAGCAATGAGAGACTGTGTACCATACTTGATATACGCTTGGCAATCCAGTCATATCCGATCCTAGATTGATTGGGTATCATAAATGATAAACGCTTTGGCGATTATGTCTCTTTCCTTCAATGACCGACTAGGTGTCAAACGCTTGGGAGATCATGCATCTTTCGATCCATGAGTGACTAGAGGTCATACCTGATATGTACTTGGGCGATCAGGTCACATCCAATCCAAGACTGACTAGGTGTCATACGTGACACACGCCTGGTCGATCATCTCTTTCGATGCATGACCGACTAGGTGACATACGTGATAGACGCTTAGGCGATCATGTCTCTTTCGATCCATGACTGACTAGGGGTCATACGTGACACACGCCTGGTCGATCATCTCTTTCGATGCATGACTGACTAGGTGACGTGCGTGATAGACGCTTAGGCGATCATGTCTCTTTCGACCCATGACTGACTAGGTATCATATGTGATATTCACCTATGCGATCAAGTCACATCAAATACTAGACTGACTGGGTGTCATATACGCTTGGGCGATTATGTCTCTCTCGTTCAATGACCGACTAGGTGTCATACGTCACACACTCTTGGTCGATCATGTATCCTCAGTAATGTTTTGTTGTAGTTTTTATCATCAACTTGAAATTTTTCTTGTCAAAATCCGCGAAAATTTTTAATTCTTTAATAGTTCTGTTTAGTGAAATTTTTAACGTATATAAATATAGGTAGAAAAAAAAACAAATGCTGATAAGAAAGCGTGGGTCACCAAGCAATGCTCAGATCATATGCAATGTAGGTGAACAATTCAACTAGGAAAAATGAAAATAAATCCAAATTATCTACATACAATTGGAGACGTGTCGTAATAGATCATTCCATCATACTTATTATAAAACTCAGGTTGTGTGTGTGTGTGTGTGTGTGTGTGTGTGTGTGTGTGTGTGTGTGTTAGTTTATATATTGGATCGGATTTCCTACATTTTTCAACCGATTTCAACAAAACTTCAAAGAAATACGAAAAAATACATTGCGGTGGTTCTGACAGTATCAAAAATGGGAAAAAACACAATTTTTTTGATGAAATCAATTTGAAAATACGATTAAGAGGCATTGCTATCGCGAGAATGAAGGGGGGACAACTCATATCGAGTTACACTTATTATAAAACCCAGGATGTTTGTTTGTTTGTGTGTGTGTGTGTGTGTGTGTGTGTGTGTGTGTGTGTTCGTTTATATATAGGATCGGATTTCCTACATTTTTCAACCGATTTCAACAAAACTTCACTTTTTTGGCAGGTAGTGTTTCTTATTGTCTTGCAGACTTTTTTTCTTTATTTTTACATTCAGAATGCTTTAAAAATTCCATTTACAAGACAATTGTTTATAATAAAATTCTATTCAATCGGTAGATCCATAACGATTGAAAACAATGTTTTTGTTTGAGTTTGGGTTTGGTCAAAAAAAATTCGTAAAAAAAAAAAAAAAAAAACTGATTAAGACATGCGTGTCCGTCAACCTTAAACAATAATCTTTGTCAATTTTATTTTTCAGTCTTTATGATGGTCGATACTCGATCTATCTCTTACTGTTACATCCCCGGGCAACTCCGGGCTCTACTGCTAGTCTTAAATAAAGTAACAATGTTTTGCGGCAAGTTCTTACATCAACCTGAGATTTTTTTTTCTATTTCAAAAGATGAAGAATTTTAATACCTTCAACATGGCCCAAGTGACGTTGGTTAGATCCACTGACTAAAAAGATTCGTGAGTTTAATAACCAGGCCACAACAGCTGAACTATCCTGAATAAATTTGCGAAATGTTTGTTGGCTTTGATTTTTTGATTTTATTGCTCAGCCCAGGGTAGGGAATGTTCAGAATATTTGTGAAGACAAGGAATTATTTCAAATTCTTATTGCAGATTCAATGAAACTGCGTGTGCACGTGTGTGCATTCTTGGTTGCACATTAAATAACACAGGTGCATGTAAGTCCCTCAAGCGCTGCACAGATATATGCATATTGCATTCCCGCACGCTAGCTCACGAGCCGACACTGTATGACGGACAGAGAAACGAAGTTTACTTTTATAATATAGATATAGATATAATATATATTTATGATTAGTTTATTTCTGAGTTTGACTGTGAAAAAGCTGACGAGAGTGGAACCTGCATAAATGTCTCTAGTTTCTTCCGGGACCGGTGCAAAGGTCTCGTGAACCCCAGCAGTCTATGATACGGCTCCCATCTCTACGCCATTTTAATTTTCATAAGATAGTATTCATATAAAATACGAATTTTATTGTAACCTAATTATGTACAATAATGGATCATATGCAATATAAGTGAACAATTCAACTAGAAAAATTGAAAATAAATATTATGTATCTAAATACAAATTAGAGACATGTCATAATAGATCCTTCCATCTTAAATAAATCAATGTTATGTGGCAATTTTTAACATCAACTTGAGATTCTTCTTCTTAAAACGTTTAACAATTTTAACAACTACAACATTATGGTTAAAAAACAATGAATTTTATAGAGTGATTTTTTGAGGTTTACCATGATCAAATTTATTCACAACTTCATCGCAGTCAAGGGATTGAACACATTCATTTTCAATAGAGAACACGGATTATCTTTCATTTTTCATTGTAGACTGCAAATAATTTTTACTTTGCTGAAACTTCTTTGCTAATTTTAGAGCGATTTTTAACCGTCCGTCACCACGATGTAAATCCCTTTTTAATAATCTTTCAAAAATAAAACATACTTTTCTGAAATTTTATTTGAGGAATTTTACTTGATCTAAAGTTCATTTTTTTTAAGTATATCACCCCAGGCAAGGCGGGAGTGCCACTAGAACAGAAGAGGTTACACAGAGTGAAGAAAATTGAAAATAGATACAATATCTATAAATACAAATTACAGACATGTCGTAAAAGATCATAACATGTTAAGTAAATCAATAATGATTTGCACCAGTTTTTAACATCAACTTGAATTTTTTCTTGTCGAAATCCGCGAAGATTTTTAATGCTTTGACAGTCAGCTGTGCTTAGTTAAATTAGTAACGTATATAAAATAGGTAGAAAAAACAAATGTTGACAAGAAAGCGTGGGTCAAAATACACTGCCCGGGTCCCCAATCAGGATTGCCCTCCCACACCACGGGTTCGTGGGTAATACTCGTCGACCCTGTATATATACAATATTTATTCACCTAGTTGCTCAGTACACGTGCTATGTCGTTCCTCAAGTTTATTTAAATCGGCTGATTATAGAGTTTAATATGCCGGGTGTAACAGTAAAATTGTCCGAATCGTGTAACAGCAAAATTGTCCAGTTGTTAGATTAAGATTTGAACCGTTGTATCTTAGAAATGATTAAAGATATCTTAATGGAATTCTCTGAGGTTTTTTTTTTTAATAAAACTATAGAACTCTACTTTGAACAATAAGAATGTATTTAGCTAAGTTAAGGTCGCTTTTGTGACCTCCTGATCCAGATTTCCTTTCTAGTGTTCCCACTTTTTAAAACTTATTCACCGTTTTTTGATGGATCTTGAATAGAATTTGAAGATGGAAGCCAGAGTATGAATGTTTATTGCTCAGTTGGGAAGGCATAGTCAGGTTGATACGAGACGATTTTAAACTGTTCTATTTGTAGCTGAATAATTCAAAGGGGTTTTCGATGATTCTTACGAAAAATGGTGTCAAATTGGCTAAAAGTCGTATTTGAAAACCCGGAAAAAAGAAACTCAATTAGTTTAGTGGTTTTTTAGATATTAAACATTTTGTGCGATGGACAATTGTCCCATGCTGTTACACGATTTGGACGATTTTGATGTTACAACGGCACACACACACACACACACACACACACACACACACACACACATACATATATATATATATATATATATATATATATATATATATATATATATATATATATATATATATATATATATATAATTAATTATTTAAAATATGATTCCAAATCGCTACATAAGAGGTCTCATGTTTCAAAACAAGAGCCGAAAACTTCAATATAATCCTTTAAATTAAATTGAGTTTAAATTAAAATGGGCTCCGTTCCATCCTCAAGCGAAATTTTTGTTGGAATAACGTATATCTGAAATTTACTTGTTTTAAAAATTGAAATCAAAATCTCCATGGTAACAGCTAGGGTGAATTGTTTAAATTGGGTAGGCGAGTGTAGGGTGTTTATAATAAGTAGCGGTATAGAGATACTTTCAAGGTGTCAAGTCGGGGAAAGGTGGGGGGTGTCAAAAATGAAACGGAAGATGTATTAACCTTCGTCTAGTTTGCTTGTCTATGGAGATTTATTTATTTATTTTATTTTATTATGAAAGGGAATTGTGCATATAGAAAAAAAAAGAAAAACTTTCGTAACGTTTGTTTTTTGACGACTTTATAAAGGGTTATCTATTATGTAAGGTATTTAAACTACTTATTTGGGCTATGGATTATGAAGGGTGTTATGTTGTATGCATGTTTGTAGTTAATTATTCCTACTATGAATCTGATGATTGGGCTATTTGTTAAACAAGTTATTATAAATTTTTTATTTTTTTTTTTTATCTAATAATTCAAACCAAAAATCTGATGATGTCTTTAAAAAAAAACCGTTAACTCATGTCTATTATTTAATAGATTATTATTATTTAGAAGTTTAATAATGTGTAATTTTTCATGGAGGCACAAAGGGCATGGGTCATCCCAAGCTTTACATGTTCTAGCCTTTATCAATGATTTTCCATTTAACTTTTGGTGTCTTATTTGTTTCCTTCAGGTGCCAAAAATATTTTGATAGTGAAGTCTGATTTCTT
>CAHIKZ030005110.1:257500-262500 GCA_903632075.3 Acanthosepion pharaonis
ACGAACTTAAATTCATAAAGTCTTGGTACCAAAGCGGAAACATAATAACATAAATAAATTTAAAAAAAATAAAGAATAAAAAAGAAACATAATAACAATAAAGAATAAATAAGAAATATAATGACATAAGAAACACAATAAGAAGCATAATAAAAATAAGAAACAGAATAAGAAATATAATAAGAATAAAAAACAGGATAAAGAACATAATAACACATAATAAGAATAAGAAATATAATAAGAAATATAACTAAAAGCATAATAATAAGAAACATAATAAGAAACATAATAAGAAATATAATTAAAAGTATAATAAGAATAAGAAACATAATAAGAATAAAAAACATAATAACAAACTTAATTAACAGCATAATAAGAATAAGAAACATAATAAGAATAAAGAAAAAATAAAGAAGTAATACAATAAATAAATAATAACAACAAAATTTGCAATATGAGCTCTGGTAAAACATGCAATGGTAACAGCAAGAATTGCAATACGAGCACGGGTAAAAGATGGTTGCTGAAGACATTAGGTTTATAATACCCAGAAATTCATACCCAGATGTCCACAGTGGATAAAGGTTACATCCAGTGACAAGACCCAAAGAATGTGAGTTCAATACCCGGCTAAAGCAGTAGAGAACTTTCAGAGGGAAATTAACAGGAGATAACTGATAACTGACATCCATTAAACATGTCACGTCGAACTAGAACAGTCTATCCCAGTGAGCGAAATAAACGGTTCAGTTCGACATTCCAAGCTGAAGAAGACCGGAGCGTACAACGGCTGAAACGTTGTAATAAATATGGCGACAAAGATGAGGACAATAGTCCGAATAATGTAAATAGTGTACATAATACCTCATCTCAGAAATACAGACATATACTGAAAGGCTGAAACCTTGTAATAAATATGGCGACAAAGATGAGGACAATAGTCCGAATAATGTAAATAGTGTATATAATGCCTCATCTCAGAAATATAGACAGATACTGAAAGACCGAAACGTTATAATAAATATGGCGATAACGATGAGGACAATCGTCCGAATAATGTAAATAGTGTACATAATACCTCATCTCAGAAATATAGACATATACTGAAAGGCTGAAACGTTGTAATAAATATGGCGACGAAGATGAGGACAATAGTCCGAATAATGTAAATAATAAATAAAAGTTTGAGTATTGCTGTAGTTAACCTTTCAAAAAATATTCTGACGTTTGATCATTGCAATAATGATTTTAGACTGAGTGGCGTAAATAATTATTCAGCACCTCTTTCCACATAGGCATGCTCTTATATCAGTTTGTATTTACATATCTGTGTATTTCATGTTACCCTAAACGTTGTCTTAGTAGGGATCCATGGCTCTAGGGTAAGACTCAAATCTTCTTACCAGGTGATGTTCACACAAAACTGCACAAATATCCGACACCTGCGAGCGAAACACATTCTCCGGTAGACCTCTCCTCGAGGTCATCGTTGATAATCTCTTCGTCTGCGCCTCTAAAATTAAACGCCTATTTTTTTTTTTTTTAAATGGATTAAATATGTCCCTCTCCTATAGCAGTCAGTCAAATTACAATGATAGACTCATATATAGTTTGCAAGAAGAAGCTATTTACTACCTGCCATCATTCTACACCCTTGTGCAAATTAATTATACAAGATGTGAAGGGACATGTTCATACAACCTTGTGCAAATAAATTATACAGGAAGATGTGGAGAGCCATGATCATCTACACCCTTGTGCAAATTAATTTAAACAAAACGAATAATTCCGTTATTATTTACTTTTTTCGTATTTTCCCAATGAAACATGACCCAGAGTCCATGTTAGTACTTCGTATCTCCATTCCACGAAGTCGTTTCTTCCAGATTGACCACAGATTCTAGTTTGGATTTAATTAAAAAGAGTTTTCGGGCCAGTCGATAGTCCTTTGATTTACTCACTGGTAAGGCTTTCCAGTGTGTTCGTGCAGCGTTACAATTTTCGTACGCTTCCTTCGCAAAAAATGGTCGTAGGACAACTAATCGACAGTCGAGACAATAGTTTTCGGGCGTGATTAAAATCTGATGCAATCACGGATGACGCAATATTTTCCAAGGCCAAAAACATCTCATCATCCACCAGAAAATGCATCCATATTACTGCACATCACTGTAAATGACCTAATCTGAGGAAAAAATAGAAATCGATTACACCCTGTCACTCCAGTGGGTCTAAAACTGACTGTATGGTGAAAGTGACGAAACTAAAGCGGTTGTTTCAATTAATTTGTATAAAGGTGTACTTGTAATTCGGGCATAGATACCTATCGTGCTATAAGGGGTTCGGATAGGAGGGGGCTTCAGTTCTTAGTTTTTGTTGAAACTGGAGATTAACGTGTATACTCAGGCATAAGAGAACTCCATGTAGAGTGCAACTCCTGAAATTTTTGGCATGAATTCTAACCCCACCCCCACCCCACGAAAATATTTACCTGCATATAGTGTAACCGGTCACCGAAAATACATGATTTGTAATCTCTTTAAAAAAAATACTTATACAGTGTGCGATGGATAAATTGCCGTCGAATTGACGCAAAATGGAAAATAACACTGACATCTCATCTTAAGCGATATTAGGCAAATATTATATATGAGGCTAATATTAACTTAATAGTACCTAATACATGCAGACTCACATACATACATACATACATATATAGACAGGGCGATGGATAAATTGTCGTCTAAATGACGCAAAAATGAAAATAACACTGGAATCTCATTTTTAACAGACATATTTAACGAAATTACACAAAAATATCGTGAAATACTAAAGAGCAGTACAGGATGCCGTTTACAAATTTCTGGCTGGGTGAATTGCGTCATGGTGCTCTTTTTGTCCCTGATGGTGCTCAACTGACCCCATTGTACTGTGCAATCGACAAAATTAAATACAAAATGAGCCAAAATAAAAATATAAAATGGCGACAATTTACCCATCGCCCAGATCTATCTATCTATCTATCTATACATATATATATATATATAAATGCACACACACACACACACACACACACATATATATATATATATATATATATATATATAATGTAAAAGTTAAGACAAATAAAATATATATAGTGTAACCATAATGCACTAATTGTTCGATCGAGACAAGCTTCAGTATCTGTCTATATTTCTGAGATGTGGTGTCTTGTACACTATTTACATTATTCGGACTATTGTCCTCATCTTCGTCGCAATATGAGCACTGATAAAAAACGATTGCTGAAGACATTAGGTTTATAATACCCAGAAATTCATACAGAGAGGACACAGTGGATAAAAGAGTTAGTTAGATCCAGTGACAGGACCCAAAGAGTGTGAGTTCAATACCCGGTTAAGGCAGTGGGGAAATTGGAGAGGGGAATTAACAGGAGTTAACTGATAACTGACAGTCTACCCTAGTGAGAGAAATAAAGGATTCAGTTCGACATTCCTGAAGAAGGCCGGAGCGTACAACGGCCGAAACATTGTAATAAATATGGCGACAAAGATGAGGACAACAGTACGAGTAATGTAAATAGCGAGACAAGCTTGTTAACGATTACACAACGTCGCGTATATATCAAGATAGAGCACGTGATCAGGATCCAAGCTATGGGCAAATAGTTAACTCCCTAAACTGGGGTCAAAACTATGAAAGTATAAAAATAGAGTTTTATAGTAAAAGTAACAGCAATGCATTTTTGAAAAAGTAATTGTTAATTTTCTCAAAATTCAATTTCGGCAATAAATGACCCATAAGGAGTTGATATGCCGCTAAATAAACAAATTAACTGTTAGCAAGTTTGTCTCGCACGAACAATTACGACTGATCATTGAGTTCGATAATCACTAGGTGCCTCGTTATGTGCGTGAAAGAAATTTATAGGCATCATTCTAGAAAATAAGTACAAACAAAAAGCAAACAAATAAATTATTTTTATGAGGAGACGAAATAAGTAATATCGAGCAACGAATCTGCAAATCTTAACATCTGACATAACCACGAGCCACCACTGTTGACGTTTGATTTAGCGTAATGCATACTGCGTACACATGCTTGAGTAGACATCCCCGTTTAAAAAAAAAATAAAATAAAATAAACAGTGAAATTAATGTCTACCGACCAGGAGAATCAATAATCTTATTAAATTGATTCGTTTTTTACGGCTTATCAACCTTCTGCAGGTTATTTAAAGCGAGAATATATTTGTAAATTGTAAGATTATTTTTTTTTATTAGATAATAATGGTTTTAGTGATCCAAGTTTTACTAATTTACCCATATCTACTGGGGGTCGGAAGATCCATATTTTACCCAAGGGTATTTGCACGTGAGTGACTATAACGAACCCAACGGGAATTGGAACACGACAGCTCAATTAAAAATTCCGAGCTTTTATCCATTACATCAATTACACATCAATCTTAACAGCATCTGCTATTTCCAAGAGGTCACTCATCTAGTTACTGACCAGGCTCAACGTTGTTTAACTTCGGTGATCATACGGGAAGCTGTGTTTGAACGTGATGTGACCGTAAGCAGCCGCATTATAGAAAATGTACCAACTAGATAAAGGTTGTAATAACGTAAGATTTAAAATAAAACAATTATTTACATCAATGCAAAGTATTATAATTTCATGCCTCCGAGGAAATGAAACGAACACATTGTGATATTTATTAAGCATTACTTTTATATCTGTAACGATTTACACAAGATACAGTCAAGGTAGGACGTAACTAAATGCAGTTGTTTTAAAGGTGTATAATCGGGTGTGGAGCAAGAAGTTTAAATTTATTAAGCTTACTCCAGTCTCGCAAAGACCCGCCCTAGTGGTGAACCCATGAGATGTTCAAATCAATGAAACTACCTGCAAAGCGCACTTATTAAAACATTGCAACCACAATCGACGCTCTTTACATGGGCTGTTGTTTAAGATTTCTGTTGAAAACG
>CAHIKZ030005110.1:270000-305000 GCA_903632075.3 Acanthosepion pharaonis
TTCAAATATTCAAATGTAATATCAATCGACATCTTCTGATGCCTTGATATTGATCCCCGTCCTTCTCTATATCCTTTCCTCAAACACGCGTCTTTACTCTTGCTCTCAATCCTCTGTAACCCTTTGCGTGCTAGTGGCACTCCCGCCTTCCTTGCGGCGAAATGCTTAAAAAGAAAAATAGCAACAGATTTTATGTCATTTCCGAGATCAGCTGGCAATTTCATTTTATCGAACTTATAAGAATGACTATTAAGATTGAATTAATTTTTAAAAATTTTGACGTCTTTATTTAAAAACTTTTTCGTTTAACGGTTAGTTTCGACACATCCGTTTGTTTGTTGTCAGAAGCCATAAACGCCGTAAGACATTGATGAGTCTATTCTTCATTCGGAACCCAATATTACGAATCTTTTATTTTTCAGATTGAATGCTGTTATCGCTTTCGGTGGTAACCAATAAAAAAGGCTTGGAAGGAAACTCCCATCCATATTAGAAAGAGCTATAACATCTACATGAGAAGACTAATTTCTTGTAAAAGTAATTTAAAAAAAAAAAAAAGATTAAACCTATTACCACTAACCCTAACAGAACCTATTGGCCGGTGCTAAAATGTTACAAACGAAGAATGATTATTTTCACGGCTTATCAACCCTTTGCAAGTTATTTAAAGGCAGGAAATATTTTTAGATTGTATGATTTGCTGATGCAAGTTCTACTAATTAATCTGGCATCTCGGCTTCAGTCACTTTTCCATGGGTGTAATGTAGCTTCCCTGTGCCTTTTCTGTAAATACTTTCATGGTAATTGTTCTGACGAACTTCCCTCTATGGTACCCAGACTTCATGTATTTATGAGCCCGAAATGCGATTTGCATGTCGGGAACACTAGAATCAAGCAGACGCGGAAGTTTAAATATCTGGGAAATATTTTGTCAGAGAACGACACATGCGACACTGAGATCCGTAGACGTATTGGGATGGCCAAGGACGCATTCCAAAAGCTGGTCAGAGTATTGCAAGACAAGAGGATTTCTTTGGTAACAAAGAAACGAATAGTGAACTGTTACGTGACATCTGTCCTCCTTTACGGCAGCGAATGTTGGACGGTCTCCTCAAAGATGAAGAAGAGACTCGAGGCGACGGAGATGTGGTCCTACAGAAGGATGCTAAGGATATCATGGAGCGAGCGTGTGAGCAACGATGAAATCTTAGAGAGGTTGCAAACAAGGAGGAAGCTTATACTTAACATCAGGAAGAAGCAACTGAAGTCTCTGGGACACATAATGAGGAAGGAGAGCCTGGAGAATCTGATAACCACGGGTCGAATAGAGGGAAAGAGAGACAAGGAAAAACAACGCGTGATATACCTGGCGGACTAAACATGGTCTGGAGGAGGAAGTAGAGGAAAGGAACTTGTTGTGAGCTGCAAAGGATAGAAGGAGGTGGAGAGCCATGATCGCCTGAAAGGACATGGCACATAAAAAGAGAGAAAAAAAGGGGGATAAGAAATGTATTTCTACATTTCCCAAGGATATTTGCGCATAGGTGAATATAACGAACCCAATTGGAATTGGAACTCAAAGAACGGAGTTTCATTTTAAGAACCGTAATCTATTACGCCAGCCACACATCCAAGGTTAAAGTACCCGATATTCCCAAGCGGTTATCAATATCAGTACACTTTGTGGTGTCCTCACAATAGATACGGGTCGGGAACTGATGACGTCAGGAAGGTATGTCTTCAATGATTTTAGTGTCGGGACGGCTTGCTTACAATGACAGCGGGACTGTGGTTTCGGTCCTTGCCGAGTTGCTTCACGACAACGATTCTGTGTCAGACGAGGCTAAGTTAGTAAATGTTTGTTGTGGATGCGTGTTCTAAAAGACTGTTTTTTTTTCTCTGTGGGTAGTGGTGAGGGATCACCGTGTTGGTCAGTATTCGGGAGATTTATCATCTGCGTCTCTTCCCTCGCTGAGTGTGAGGCTGATAAATCTTGTTGGCCAGATGATTTATCTTGTGGGTGGCAATGCCTTCCAGACTGGATGCATTCGTCCTGATAGTATATGTGTTAACCCTTTCAGACAAAACAAACTAAGTACAGGGATCCTCTCTCTCTCTCTCTCTCACTCTCACTCCCTCTCTCTCTCCCTGTGTGTGTGTGTGCGTGCGTGTGTGTGTGTGTGTGTTTGGGTGTTGAGTGCAAGATTTGGCTTTGTATGCGGAGACTTAACGGGATACCCGGATGAGAATCGAAACTACCAGCGACAAGCTTTGCTAGCATAATCGGGCGCGCATTCGTGCGCAAATATTTAACTTTCGCTGGTGTATTGCTCGGTTAGTGTGACGGATATATCTGCGAAAAGTGGAGGCGACGAACCAAGTTCAAATTCCAGGCTAGTCGGTTGTTTTTTTGTATAATGTAATTTTTTATAATATATTTTTTAATGTAATTATTTTTTATAATGTAATATTTTTATAATGTAATATTTTTTATAATGTAATTTTTTATAATATATTTTTTAATGTAATTATTTTTATGATGTAATATTTTTACAATGCAATTTTATAGTTCTTTTATATAACGTAATAAACTTTGTTATTTTTTTAATAATGTAATATTTTTATAATGTAATATTTTTTGTAATGTAATTTTTATAGTATATATTTTTATAATGTAATAATTTTTTTATAATGTAATATTTTCTATAATTTAATTTTTTATATTTTAAAATGTTTTATAATGTAAGATGTTTTTTATAATGTAATATATTTTTATAATGTAAGTTTTTTTTTAAAATGTAAGATTTTATTTTTATAATATATGATTTTTTATAACGTAATATTTTTTATAATGCAATAATGCCTGAATTAACTTCATAAGTCTAATATCAAACCAAAAATTGAATAATGCTACCATATTTGGCTTCGAACAACCCAATCCTTTTTTACAGTAATGTTCACTGTACAAGGCCCGGTGGCCACTCGAGGTAGAGGCTTACGTTAGGAGATAGTTTCTACGAATAAGAGAAACTAACGGTTAACTCTAGCCTTGAACAGATTAAGAGTGTAGTAATCAGGGAAACATCCCTTTGGGAGTCGATTCCACAGAGCAGTGGTTCATGGGAAAAAGCTGTTTGAGTGGAACTTACTTCTCACTGATTTAATACGAAGGGAACACCAGGCCACAGCAAACTACTTGGTTAACCAAAAAAATGCAGAGTTGAGTTAAAGGGAAATAATAACTGAGGCATATCCGGAAGAGGCATGGCATGTGGAACTAGAACAATCTACCCAGATGGAGGAAATAAAGGCTTCGGTTCGAAATTTCAATCACCTGATGAAGGCCGTAGCGTAGAACGGCCGAAACGTTGTAAATGTGGCAATGAAGATGAGGAAAACAGTCCGAATAAAGTAAATAATGCATGTATTCATAATACCACATCTCACAGATATAGACACATATTCCAATTACCTGAAGAAGGCTGGCACGTACAACTACCGAAACGTTGTGAATATGGCAGTGAAGATGAGGATAATAGTCCGAATAAAGTAAATAAAGCAAGTAAACATAATACCCCATCTCAGAGATATAGAGGCCAAAACGTTGTGAATATGGCAATGAAGATGAGGATAACAGTCCGAATAATGTAAATAATACAAGTAATCATAATACCTCATCTCAGAGATATAGAGGTTGAAACGTTGTGAATATAACAATGAAGATGAGGACAAAAGTCTGAATAATGTAAATAATGCGAGTAATCATAATACCTCATCTCAGATATATATACAGATCTTCTCAGAAGTCTGTTTCCCAAAGCAGCAGGTCTTGTGAAGAATCTGTCCAAGTGGAACGTCCTCCTTACTAATAGAATACGAAGGGAATGAGGATGATTCGTGTCCTTGGACGCGGCATGTCTGCAAGAGTGAGTTCTCTGACGGTCTACCTTCCTTAGCTCCACCAATTCAAACCTTTACAACTAAGACTAGTTTGTTTACTATACGACACGGAATTTTAGTTTATTTACCTTATTTAGACTCTTACTATTGTCCTAATCTTTGTTGTCATTATCGCAACGTTTCAAGCACTCCGGCCTTCATCAGGATTTTGTCGATCCGAGTAACGTTCAGGGGATTTTCTAAATTAACGAACGTTGGCACAAGACTGCAAGTACGGGGTACATAATGATGTAATTACTGTAATCCCTACTTCGTAGTACTGGTCAGCCAGACTACCTCGATTTATTGATATCGATTTGTTTTATTGTTTATTTAACGGTACATCAACACCTTATGGGTTATTTAATGTCGACATTTAATTTTCTGGGAAGCTGTCAAGTAATAAAAATACGTTATTCTGCTTTCACAGTTGAATACATGGTAGATGATACTTAGCTTTTGTGCATATACATGTTTGTGTAGACATGATTAGAGGCGATGATATGTGTGTTTTATATTGTAGTTTCGGAATACAGGTTGATTTAAATTGAGAAATTGTAGGATATTATATGGATTAACGTCATGAAAGAGTTTTTTCACGTTGGTCGTTTCTTTGGTTGATTTTGTTTAGCGGGCATATCAACCTTTATGCGGGGAGAGGGGCTCTCTTTCCGGAGGGATTCGTTGGTTTGGTTTGGTTTGTTTTACGGCATATCAACACCTCAATGGGTTATTTAATGCCGACAAGATTTTTATTGCTGCTAATATTTTTATCTATCTATCTATCTATCTATCTATCTATCTATCTATCGATCTATCTATCTATCTATCTATCTATCTATCTCATTTTCTTATCTATCTATCTATCTATCTATCTATCTATCTATCTATCTCATTCTATTTTCTATCTATCTATCTTAGTATATATTGGTTTGGTTTGTTTTTGTTTTACGGCATATCAACACCTCAATGGGTTATTTAATGCCGACAAGATTTTTTTATTGCTAATATTTTTATTTATCTATCTATCTATCTATCTATCTATCTATCTATCTATCTATCACATGTCGTATCTATCTATCTCATGTCGTATCTATCTATCTATCTATCTATATATATATATATATATATATATATATATATATATATATTGGTTTGGTTTGTTTTACGGCATATCAACCTCAATGGGTTATTTAATGCCGACAAGATTTTTATTGCTGCTAATATTTTTATCTATCTATCTATCTATCGATCTATCTATCTCAGTATATATTGGTTTGTTTTGTTTTGTTTTACGGCGTATCAACCTCAATGGGTCATTTAATGCCGACAAGATTTTTATTGCTGCTAATATTTTTTATCTATCTATCTATCTATCTATCTCAATATATATCGGTTCGGTTTCTTTTCTTTTACGGCATATCAACATCACTGGGTCATTTAATGCCGACAACTTTTTTTTCCTGCTAATATTTTTGCTTTGTCAAAAATCTATTTCTGTTAATATTTTTTCCTCAAAAATATATAGCTGGTAATCTTATTTTTCCAAAAACGCATAGCTGGCAATATCATTTTTTTCAAAAACGTATATCTGGCAACATTATTTTTCAAAAACATATTATCAGAGGCCCTGCTGCTGGGCACAGCTCATCGTCACATCCAGGACGCGGATGTATTTCTTCGTCATACCCAAGACGCGGATATAGTCTGAGTGTTAACTATTTACCCAGAGCTGCTACCCAACAGGTGCCAGCACCCCGGGTCAGGGTGGACCCGGGAACACCAGAAATTAAGAGGTGGTTTCACGCTCCTCAAAACCTCCTGATCAGAGGCCTTGCTGTTGGACGTAGTTCATCGTCCCACCCAGGACGCGGATGTAGTTTATCGTCATACCCAGGACGCGGATGTAGTTTATTGTCATACCCAGGACGACCTTCCGGGGGAATTAACAGAGTGTGGGGAAAAGGGTTTTTTCCCCGTCGGAGTAAATGCTGCGGTTGTAGTATCTGTTCCGTGCGGGAGGCTTTCTCTCCTCCCTTGCGTGCCCCCCCACACCGTTGCATGACATCTGTTACGTCGCGTTGATATGACCGGCTATGACGAGCTTAGACAATCTCTAACCAGCTTAGACAAGCTGTGACCAGCTAAGACCAGATTAGACAAGCTCTGTCTACCCCAATCAGCTGGTTATGAGGCGCCAGTGTTCCGCCTTCGTTCATTTTCCGACGTGGAGCACGTTGTCAGTGGCAATTTGAGACGTACGCTACGGAAGCATTTTATGGCATCTCTACTATCAGCCTGGTTATGTCACACGTTGAAACATATATAATATTATATGCATTACCTGTTTTAGACGCTAAATATAAAGTTTGTAGTAACATACGCACACACAAAGACACGCGCACACACACACACACATATCTATATATATTTGGTTGGTTTGATGTGAGTTTGTGATCCTGGGTTTCACGCTTTTGCGATCGTCAGACAAACTGATTTTTTTTTTTAAATTTTGGGTTTATGTAGATTAACACCAATACACGCAATCTACATAAACCCAAAATTTTAAAAAATTAATAAAAATTTAAAAATTTAAAATGATGCGTTTGGCCCAAGAACCACTAACGAACGTGTGGCACAACGGTGGTTCAAGAAATTTCGCAATGGTGACGAGAGCCTTGAAGATGAAGACAGTCGCGGCCGGCCGACTGCGGTTGATAACGAACATTTGAAAGCCTTAATTGAAGCCGATACTCGCAGAACCCCATGAGAAGTTGCTGTTGAACTCGAGGTCGACCACTCAACAGTCGTTCGCCATTTAAAGCAAATAGGGAAGTCAAAAATGTTGGATAAATGGGTGCCGCATGAATTGAACGATGATAAAAAAAATCGTCGTTTTGAGGTGTCTTCTACGCTCCTTCTGCGCAACAAAAACGACCCATTTCTCGAGCGGATTGTGACGTGTGATGAGAAGTGGATCCTCTACGACAACCGACGACGTTCGGCACAGTGGTTGGATGCCGGAGAAGCTCCACAACACTTCCTGAAGCCGAAATTGCACCAAAAAAAGGTTATGGTGACTGTTTGGTGGTCTGCGGCCGGTCTCATCCATCACAGCTTCTTGAATCCTGGCGAAACGATTACGGCGGAGAAGTACTGCCGACAAATTGACGAAATGCACCAGAAGCTCCAACGTATGTGCCCGAGATTGAAGGGACCAATTCTCCTCCATGACAACGCTCGCCCGCATGTTGCTCAACTGACCCTGCAGAAGCTGAACGGGTGGACTACGAGACTCTGCCTCATCGCCATATTCACCGGACCTCTCGCCCACCGATTATCACTTTTTCAAGCATCTCGACAACTTCCTGCGCGAAAAATGCTTCAAAAGCCGAGATGATGCCGAATCGGCCTTCAGTGACTTCATCGCTTCCAGAACTCCGGATTTCTATGCTAATGGGATAAATAAACTTGTTTCTCGTTGGCAAAAATGTGTCGATTCTAATGGTTCTTATTTCGATTAATAAAGTTTATTATGAAAGGAGTTATGATCTTTTGAAGTTGAACGTCAAAAAACTACATTATTTTTGCACCAACCTAATATTAACTAGGCTCTTAACATTTTATGAAAATCAACTCCTCACAAGCCAGTTTGGCTTTCGATCAGGTAAAGGATGCTATGATGGTATATCTGATCAAAGAACTAAGGTATTCTTTATCTCTCTAATAGGAAACTGTATACCTGCTTTGTCGACCTCCTAACAATAGATGACCACATCAATAAAAACTTACTCTTCTCATCTATTTGAAACTGCCTTCCAAGCTCCGAATGCGCTGAAAACATCGATCAAGTAGAGGAACTCTATCGATGTTGCGAAGACCACAATGCGGAAACATTCCTCAAATCTCATCGAAGACGAAACTAGGCTTTATAATCTTTTCCTAGAATATATATCCTGATTATTTACAAAAACAAATGTGTTGAGATAAGCACTGACCATTTAAACATTCCGTGTTAGACATTTTCATGACGGTCATCTTCGAGTATAGAATCCAGAGGTTGGCAGTGAATATTTCGGAGACAGTAGGAAAGCGTAGTGCAGGTTCGCAGTGGATATCGCAGCAGAGCGTAGTTCTTCCGTCTGTCCTGTTCGCCGGACAAGTTGCCTCTGGTAAAACAAAGATGGCCGCCTTTATACACGACGGATACAGTGTTGGGCGGCTTCCGATTGGACAACCTTCTATTGGTCGACTATAAAGGGAAATGAGTCATTTTGACTCGCTCACTAGTTCTATACGGTATAGACCCAAAAAACCGTAACATTCCGTAGCACATCCGAAAATGAAACGACCATTAAATGATTCTCCTTTCTCTCCTGAGACAAATGTACTGATGATGAAGAGGTCTATGTTTTCGACATAGTTATTCATAGTTGGAATAAGAATTAATTTGGGCAGAAAATCAAGTATTTTTTTAAGCATTTCATTCCAAGCAAGGTGGGAGTGTCACTAGCACGCAAGTAGTTGCAGAGAATTGACAACAAGAGTAAAAAGACGTGTTTGAGGAAAGGATAAAGAGAGGGACGGGGATCATGATCAAGGCAGCAGAAAATGTCGATGGAATGTTTGAAGACTATAGCTTTCCGGGAAGCAAGTAAGAGGAAGAGAGTTTCACAGACGGGAAGGGCGAGAGGAGACGCTGCTGGGGTAGATGATGCGGTTACATTTAATACTTTCGACAGTGAAAGAGTGGGACAGAGATGCCAACCACTAGACTAAAGTAGGATATTTTGACGAGAGAAAAATTTAATTTATAAAATGCTTTTCTTTTGTCATAATACATTTTCTAATATTTATGTCTCACTTTTTAAACCGTGTATAACTTTTTCTTATTTAAATTACTAAACAACTGCTTTTGGGGCCAATTTAAATAATTACCAATGGTGGCCTAAAACTTTTAAACTGTAGTACGTATATATATATATATATATATATATATATAAAATGAATGATAATAAAATCTCCTTGATTCAAATACTCTTCTTGTTTTTGCAATGGCATTCACCCGAGGTGGGTCGAATTTGGAATTCCACCCGTATATTTAGCACATGAGATTTGATTATAGTGGTGAAGGATTCGTGCAGGACCATCCACACTTTTTGAAGGGCCGAATACAGAGACCTGGTGCACTACGTGCCACAAGGTCCCCAGACGACCCTCCGCAGGTTTTGAATTCAGAGTTGTCCTTCTCTTCGACCAGTTGCCAGTCTGTCCTGCTATTTACCTGGGGGGAGAAGAAGAGGACTCACACCTTTCCCAAGGGCATTAGCACGTAAGTGAATGTAATGGATTCGACTGGAAATCGAACTCGGCTCTCCGATTCCTTTATCCAAGCCGCTATTCATTACTCCACCGTGCCTCCCCAAGGAGGCTCTAATACAGGTATGAATAAAACAAACAATTACAAAGAAAAATCGATTCTCTTCAAGCCTAAATCAGGTGGTGATAGTTAGGGTAATTAATTTTATTCATGATGTCCACTTATGCTCAGAGATTCCATGATATATTTGTCTTTATTTTATTTTCAAACTGATGAAACCAAAGAGAAAATACATTTTCTCCGGGGAAACGCGTCTTTCATAAAAATTTACACTTTGTTTCATTATGTTTTGTTTCGGATACTATTACGTATCTTAAAAAAGACACATAGATAGGTAAGTCGGTAGATGAACGCTTAAATTCATGCAGTTGGGGTACCAGTGAATGTAGCTTGTCAGCGCAGTTGCCATGAAAATATGTATAGAAAAAGATAGAGGAAAGCCACAATCACGTCCGTGGGAAAGTGACTGTAGACGAGATGCTAGGTCAGGACCTATCACATTGCGTATCCGTCTTTGGATTTTGTCGATAACTTCAAGATAACAACGAGAGCATCAGACCATATATGGCAACAGTATTCAACGCCAGGACGAATGGTTGATTTGTAGATTTGAAGGATCGACTCAGAAGAGCAAAACCTTCTGACACGACACAGGGAACCAACTTTCCAAGAAATAGGACACAACATAAAACTTTCCAAACCAGAAACAAGGATCTGGAATTGGAAGGAAAGCAGTGTTGGCACCTACCTTGAATCCATCCATAAACATACAGGACGAGGAATTAGTAAATACTAAAAACTTCAAAGATCCCGGCGTATGAATCTCTTCTAACAAATTTAGTACAAGAGAAAAGTTAATTGAATATAGAATAGGCTGCGCCAGATATAGTTTCGCCCAATACCACCAATTGCTACAAAGCCAAAACTTCAAACTTCAAACTCGAGCCATGTAATTAACCAGCTTCATCAGATCCAGACTTTCTCATTGATCACATATATTTCCCATGGATCATATATATATATATATATATATATATATATATATATACACCCCACACACAGACACATATATATATACATATATATACATATTTATATATATATATATATGTATGTATATAAATGTATATACATATATATATATATGTATGTATATACAGATATAGATATATATATATACAATTTAATATATATATATATATATATATATATATATATATATATATATATATATATATATTAAAAAGAAGAGAGAAATCATAAAAAAGTTTTCTTTTTTATGAAATATACACTTTTCTCCTGTTGGAACAACTATAACCTTCTACCCCTCTCTCTCTATATATATATATATATATATATAGATAGATAGATATATAGATATATATGAATAAACACAAAAGAGATATTTTTCTTTGCCAACGCGTTTCATTCATTGATGGACATTATCAAGGCAAATATAACGATTTCATTTTGCAACATACATTAATAAACAAAAATAAAAATCTCGTTAAGTTTTCAAAATTTTTAAATTTAAGAACACTCATAAATATTCTTCAGGCTAACTGTGAAATTCACGGTAAACTATGGAAGATCCTAAGTGATATAATTTGATGCTTAAAAAACGAAACTGAGTAAATTTTGTTATTTGCTTATATACGTATCTATTTATTTTTTATTCATTAAAGCAATTCTTTTTCTCCATACATTATTATAATTTTATATATTATTTAATTTTAATTTGACAATTCATTTATGTATTTATTTATTTTAAATAATAGAAGGTTTTGATTGAAGTTTTTTCTTGAAACTTAATTTTTATTGTGTTTATTCATGTTGGGAAAAATGTTTTACTTTCAGGAAGGGAGATATACTTCACTCCCAAAGTGACACGGTAACAGACAATTTCACGTATGTTATCTGATGATAAATGAAGGCATGAAACTATCAATCCCTAATCTTGATTCCTGTGTCCACACAGTCTATGTCTATAAACACTACGATTTTGAACACTGTTCCTTCATAAAAATAGCAAATTCCAAACAATTTACACACACACACACACACACATATATATATATATATATATATATATATATATATATATATATATATATATATGCATACCAACTTATATACCAATTTATACCAACGGCTTCCCATACTTGACACTTCTCGTTTTCACTCTCGCGTGGTCATGCGTGATGTCATAAGCTGCGGTGCGATTTTCGCTTCCAGCGTCCCGTATGCACGGGTTTGTTGTTGCTTGGAAATCTTTCATGCAAACAAAAACAGACTATCATTATTGTCTTGTCCGTGTATTGGTTAATATATTGTAATGCAATTGTCATCTTTGATAATGGCTTATGATAGCCGAAAGCTTATCTAGGGTTAAAAAATATGTATCAATATGTTGATTTTATATCTTATTGCTTATCAGACTATACGAACAGAATTTACATAATAGACAAAACTTGTCTATATTGTTTTATATAACATATATATATATATATATATATATATATATATATATATATATATATATATATATATATATATATATATATGCTCTGTTTATAGAAACAGAAAATTTGCTTAAATATTTGTGTCTATATAAATAACGTAGAACGATAAAAATATATTTTAAAAATTGTAAAATTTTGTCCATTTCGTTGTCTATGACGTCTATTGTTTAGGTTTAGATACGCTTCGAGCAGATATCAAAGTTCGAGGGAAATCATGGAAAATTGTAGTTTAGTAGCAGTGAAATCGACTTGATGCTCCTACGTAGCTAAACTGCTATAACACGTCAGGGTTATATATATATATATATATATATTATAATCTGTGTAGGATACAGGTTCGATTCTTGTCGAAGGACGCATATATTCTGTGAAAATTTCTCGGACGTTCAGGCCTGTAACTGTTGTTAATACTGTTTATTATAAACACAGCATTTACTTAAATATATGTGTCTATATAAATAACGTATATCATTATATATATATATATATATATATATCATTATATATATATATATATATATATATATATATATATATATATAGATAGATAGATAGATAGATAGATAGATAGATAATGTATGCGCGGTACTTATTCAAAAGCGCTCAATATCGGTGATAGAGTGAACATATTCACAACAACAATATATATATATATATATATATATATATATATATATATATATATATATATATATATATATATATATAAGTGAGCATTGAAGTCAAGACTCAGAGGCGACAGGCTGTGTCATGCTAGACGCAATATATATATATATATATATATACTCTATCTGCAAAAAGACAATATGAATAATGATCCACGGAAAATCAATGCGTTTTTTCTTCTGTTGGACTTCATCAGGCCAAATTTATATTTACCTTGATAAAGTCCATTACAGAATGAAACGAATTTGTAAAAAGAAAGTCTTTCTGTTTGTCTTTATTCACACACACACACACACACACACACACACACACACACACACACACACACACATATATATATATATATATATATATATATATATATATATATATATACAGCGCGAGATAGTGAGTGTATGTAAGAGAGAGAGGGAATATTTGTTTTGTATTTACTTACCACCTCATATTTTATTACATAATGCATTTTAACCATTGTTAATAATTTATATTAAAAGAAGCGTTGTCAAAACCATTACTATCAATTTTTGGCTAGATTTACTTGCCTCTTTATTTTTTATTTTTTTAGTTGCTTTTTAATCCAAATTTTACTCAGGCCGTCAATCTGCTGCACTAAATTGACAGCGTGGATCGGAAACAAATGACAAATTCTCGCTCATATGGAACTCATTCCAATTTTTGCTTACGGAAAACCTGATTAAATGCTATAAAATACACTAAATCATTAAGACGCAAAGAAATAATAATAATAATAATAATAATAATAATAATAATAATAATAATAATAATGTAGACCAATGAAATGATAAAAGTAAACTGAAAATTACAAACATTATAGACACACAAGCACCGATACACATTTTAAAAATATATTTTAATTTCCGTTTTGTGTCGATACAACAAAAATCCGTCTTATATTTTTTGAAATTATTGTTTGTATGTGTGTTTGTGTGTCTGCGTGTGTGTACGAGCGAGAATACGTGTATGTGTTTGTGTGTATGCGAGCGTACGTGTGTGTGTGTGTGTGTGTGTGTGTGTGTGTGCGAGCGTACGTGCCTGCATGAGCCTCTGTGTTCTTGTGTTTGTGTGTGTGTTAGTTCGTGTGGGCGTGCGTGTGTGCGTGCGCGCGCATTCGTGAATGTACGCGTGCGTATGTGTGTCTGTGTGTGCGCGCGTGTGTGCGCGTGCGTATGTGTCTCTGTGCGTGCGTATGTCTGTGTATGTGTACGCATGCGTGCTTGCATCTGTGTGCGCGTGCTTCCATATCAAAGGAAGACACTTTTACCATGTTTCTATTCATAATCATTAAAGTACAAACTGAAGACTAGATGTCCACTCATGGGTTTGTATCGTTGGAGTTGAAAATGAGAGACCGTAATTCCCCATGTATAACACGCATTCATCCATAATACGCACTCCAAAATTCGTGTTGAAACTGTGGGTAAATGCTTCTACTCACGCATAATACGCACCCCTTGTTTGGTAATCAAACCCTATAAATTATACCTCTCCAATTTTACGGCCAGCGTTTCCTGCTCTTATGAAAAATGGTTTTGTTTTAAACATTGAATTCTAATTTAGTTTTATGATAATTCTTATTTTATTTTACATTTGTAAGTATTGTTAGATACATATGATTGTATTTGACATCCTTATGGGGTCGCAATCGCCGAATGTTAGTGTCAAATTGTCGTATGTTTGGGGTGATTAGTCATTTCACAACTGAAATTGACCTATGAAACGACAATGTTTTAAAGATTTTTTTGTAGCTGTGTATAATACGCACCTCTAATTTTGCTTATTATTTTTTAGAAAAAAAAAAGCGTATTATACATCGGTAATTACGGTAGTTACCCCATATCGAAAAAACATTATAAACGGTACATTCAGTATATATAAAACATTCTATACAGTATAAGGCTTATCGAAAGTGTTTCGATTAAAATAAAAAGAAAAGAATTTTAATGTTTGTAATCCTAGATGCCTGCTCATGGGCTCCATTTGAATAACGTGAAAAGCGAAGACAGCGGTGTTGCAACTTAAGCAACAGTAAGTGGTTTGGGTATCTCTATATGTGTGCGAGCGTGCATGTGTGCCTCGCTCGCGCCCTTGCGTACCTGGTTAAGGGCGCAGAATAGACCGGAAGTAGAAAAATAGCGTTAACATGGGGAAAGACTAGATACCTGCTGATAGGTTCGTGTAATCAATTTTTTTTTAATTTCACAAAATACAGCAAGCTTCCAACATTATTTCACTTCGTTTGTATAAACATTTCACAATTATGATGACGGGTGGGGCCATAGCTACCGTTGAGCCGATTTCAAATTCCTGTTTAGGTCAACACTATTTACTTTATCCTATTTGGCGTTGGGAAAGGCATGAGTAGATTTCTCCCTGTTCCCAGAACCATTGACAGGTATCTTGAAAAAAATATCTGGTCACTCATTGCTCATATTAGTAACTGAAAAGTTAGTACTTCGTCTGTTATTATAGTAACACTTTAAAACTGTTACTCGTATTAACCTTGACTCTACCTATAAGACAATGGAATAGGAAAAATTTTAAACGGGTTTTTGAATGCAAGAAAATATCTGCTTGAGGATGCGTAGCCAGTTAACAAAATGATCTTTCTGTAATGTTACAGATAGTTTTTTTTTTTTTTTTTGTAGACTCTATACATTGGGACTGCAACGTTACTCTGGGATGCAGGGGCGGTACAAGGATCTCGTGCACCCTCGAATCTATGATACGGAGCCCTACAGTCTAACACATTGCAATTTTCATAAGGTAACATTCATATAAAATACAAATTTTATTGTAGCCGAATTATCTATTATAAAAGATTGTATGGGACATAGGTGAACAATTCAACTATGAAATTTTAAAATAAATACAACGAATCTAAATTCAGAACAGAGGCATGTTATAATAGATCATTTCATTCTAAATAAATAAAAAATGTTTCGCGACAGCTTTTAACACCTTTCCCGCCAATTATTTTGGGGAAAACATTTGATTTTACGGACGATTTTTTTTTTTTTTTTTGCTTTCAATAGAGTAACTAAGAAACTGAGGCATTTGACAACTGGACTGATTTCAAGCTTAGAAGGGCATAAAAATAATCAAGATCGACGTATAAACATGTCTGTAGTTAGTTTTTCAACGTTATGTTTAGGACGTATTTATTCGTCCGTGCCTGAAAAATTATTTCGGTAAAACGTATATACACGTCTACGCCGGGAAAGGGTCACTATCAACTTAAGAATTTTTTTTTTTTTTTTGAGATTAAAACATTAACTCAGTTGTGCTTAGATTAATTTATTAAGTTTATAAATGTAGGTAGACAAAATAGTACTGTTCGCGACTCTCAATCAGGCTTCCCCGTCCGGTCGCAGAATTCGGGAGTAGTACGCATTGGCTCTCTTGTGAGGTTGCAAATACGTTGCCCTTTAGCGTTACATTAACAGAAAATGAATAATCAATTCAAAGAAGATATTAGAATTCTACATTTATTCTCTAAATCGGTGATTATTAATTGATATAATATATATATATATATATATATATATATATATATATATATGCTTAAAAAAATACAGAGTTTCCATAAATCTCTTTACAATTTAAAAATTATATTTATTACTTTACAATTTAAAAATATATATATATATATATATATATATATATATGTAAAAAATACAGTTTCCATAAAGTCTCTTTTATAATTTAAAAATTACGTTACAAAAGCAAATAAACAGATATATATATATATATATATATATATATGTGTGTGTGTGTGAAACTTGTTACAAAATGAGAAGAATAGACATAGTTCCAGGCTCCTCAAAATCTCTAATCTCCCGATCAGAGGCCTTGCTGCCGGATGTAGCTTATCGTCATACCCAGTACAAATATAAAATGTAAAAGGCAAACTACCGACGTGTAGATGCGTGCGATTTACTAAGAGTATCATAGATACGGCACAAGGCCTAAAGTATGGTTGCACCCAATAAGGATCGAACACTCTACTCAGTCGTAACTGATCCAGCGAGAGAAGCATTATAACTATTACGCCACGGCGAAGCACCACACGTGCTTGATAGGTGTATATGTATTTGAACGCGTGAAAACTATATACCCGTTCAAGATCACGTATCAAAAGATCAACACGCAAAATTAGGTGTTTAGTCCTGTATAAAAACTAACTGGCAAACTGCCCACGTGTATGTGTATGTATGTTCACATGTGCTTGATGATGTAGAACAAATCTAGATACCCGCTCAAGAGCGCGTAATATGAATACGACACAAAAATCAACCAGCAAAATTAGAGGTTTAGTTTTGTATAAAAGTTAAAGACAAACTGCCCACGTATGTGTGTGTACGCGCGCGCATGTGCTTGATAGATGTTTGCTCATTCGAACACTAGATACCCGCTCAAGAGTGCGCATCATATAAAATCATAAGACAAACTGCCCACGTATAGTGATTTTCTAAGCCCGGCCTAGATGTGGCACGAAAGTATAGGGCACCCAGTGAGGATCGAACTCATTACTCAGTCGTAATTGATCTAGCAAGACAAGCTTTCTAACCATTACACCACCTTGAGGTGCCCAACTGCCCACGTATATGCGTGTACGTGTGTGCATGTGCTTGATAGATTTTTGTGCATTTGAACACGAGAAAACTAGATACCTGCTCAAGAGCGCGTATCACGGAAACCAAATCAAAAATCAACCAGCAAAATTAGCCGTTTAGCTTCTAATAAAAATATAAATGACACATTATCCAAGTTTATGTGTGTTCGTGTATGTGGGTGTGTGTATGTGTGCACATGTGCTTGATATATGCATATGAATTTGAACGCGAGATAACGAGACACCCGCTCAAGAGCGCGTATAAAAAAAATCAAACCAACAAAATTAACCGTTTAGCATCTTCTAAACACGTAAATGTCAAACTGCCCATTGTCGGTGTATGCGTGAAAACGAACAAAATTCAACCACTGGCACGTATCAAAGATAAAAATATAGTAGCCACATGTCTGTATATACGCGCGTGTTTGCATGTGTTGCCTAAGTCCAAAGTATTCACTTTTAATTAAGTGCCATACGTGATAGATATTTGTGCGATCATGGCTCTAAAGACTGAAGATTTTTCCCGCTGCTTCTTTCTGCAGTAGACTGGTTGCCAACCAAGGCTATAGGATCCAGGTTGTCCTGCTATTGAAACAATAGAAGAAGAGTATGACTCCCACCTCTCCCGGGAGTATTTTCACGTAAGTAAATGTAACGAACCCGAAAGGAATTCGAACTCGGCTATCCGATGACACCACAACACACATCCAACGTATTACAAAAGCTATAATTTGTAAATGACAAGATACCCGCCCATGGGTTCATATTAAGAGATTTCCAAATTTAGCAATTTTATTTTCTTAATATATGTGCATGTATGCGTCCAAGTGTGTGTTTAACTGTGTATGCGAATTTGAACGCAAGTAAGGCTAGATACCCGCTCAAGAGTCCATATCGGGTAACTAGCTAAGTGAACCGTTGGTATTGTATAAAGAAATATAATAATTCGCCCATATGTGCGCATGTACGTGTTATGTGGTAGTGGTGGTGGTCGTGTGCTGTTTGTATGTGTGTGTGTGTGTGTGTGTGTGTGTGTGTGTGTGTGTGTGTCCATGGTTTTAGAAGTGCTTTTACGCTTGAAGGGTCAGATACCCGTTTATAGGTTCGGGTCGAGTAACCAGAAAAATGAAGCTGCGCCCTTACATAACATATTGGAATAAGCGGCCCACGTGTATCTGCGTGCGTCTTAAATATTTTATCAATGCTTGAACGCATGAAAGACTAGATGCGTATTCAGTGGCCCCCACAATCACATACACACAAAAAAAAAAAAAAGCCACCAGCGGTATTATATATTAGAAACAACGACAAACAACTACTCTGTGTGAGAGTTCATGCGTGCGAACGTGTGAGAAAAAGAAGACAGAAAGAAAGAAAGAAAGAAACAAACAAAGAAAGAAAGAAACAAAGAAAGAATGACGCCTATTGCATGTTCCTTAAAAAGAACAAAACACAGCGCGTACGCCTATACCTTGCAAATTTACCGGGTTTTCGCGAAAGCCTTTCATTGTCAGTGATAGTTCTGTGCGTGTGTGTGGGGGGGTGCTCATTTTCTTTCATACTCAACCTTGCGTGTGGGCGTTCATCTCCGTAGAACTACGCATGGAAATGTTTGACTGTGTGAACGATTTCGCAACGATCCATGCTTCCGTCTCTCTTGTAGGGCCGAGTGCTTTCGACGTGCAAAGCTACTGCGTAAAAGGTGCATCTTCTTCTTCTTCTTCTTCTTCTTCTTCTTCTTCTTCTTCTTCTTCTTCTTTGCCTTCTGTGCAGTTTTGTATCATCGCATTTCTTTTTACTGCATTTATTTCCCTTCTTCGCATTTTTCTATCATTGCCTCTTCTTTTTTGACATCATTTATTTATTCTTTTCTTCGTATTTCTTTTCCTATTTTTGTGTCATTTCTTCTTCTTTCTACATCAGTTATTTTCCTCCTTCTTCTTTTGTCTTATTTTTGTTACTTTTCTATTTCATTTCCCTTTTTTCTTTTTCTTCTTCGTATTTTTGTATCATTCTTTCATTTTCCTACGTAATTTCTTTCTTTTTTTTTTAAATCTCCTTTTTCTTCCTATTTTTTGCATCGTTGCTTCTTTATTCTACATCAATTATGTCCTCCTCCTCCTCCTCCTCCTCCTCCTTCTTCTTCTTCTTCTTCTTCTTCGCATTTTGTAGCATCCCTTTTTCTGCTGCGTTTATTTCCTTCCTTCTCAGCATTTTCTTCTTCTTCCTCCATTTCTTCTTTTTTCTTCTTCCTCTTTTTGTATCATTGCTTCTTCCTTCTATCATTTATTTCTTTTCTTCTTTTTCATTATTATTATTATTATTATTATTATTGAATGTAAACTTCAACTGTCATGGTATTGGTAACTACTGTTTTTTTCAATACACAGACACGTGTGTGTACGTGTATATATATATATATATATATATATATATAAAACATTCAGAGAAAAATCCCAATTCTTATGTTTATATATATATATATATATATATATATATATATATATATATATATATAAACATTTCACAGAAGAAAAATCCCAATTTTCAGAGTTTGCGACCGGCCAAACTCATCCATTCATGGCATAATTAAACATTGGCTAAACGACGGGCTTTTGTTAAATATACAACCCCACCCACCACATAATTAAGAACAGTAACGAAATTGAAATCCAGATTCGTGGCTGCCTTATGATTTCCCATAAAGAAAAAAAAAAAAAAAAAGAAGTGAGAAAATGTATTAATATCATTATTGTTGTTTGTTGACGTTAAGTTTAGCATTTCGATGCAATCATTTACCAATATTTTCACCTGAAACTTGAGAAAAATAATTTTTTTCTTTGGAATTTACTGAAAGAGATTTCTAAAAAAATTATGTGAGAAAGACAATATTTTTTTAATTTCATGTAACTAGCCGAATATCCGTTCTACGAACAGAGAAAATTCGCAAAGTTGTCACAGAAATCTTCTAATCTCAATAAAACTTCTGTGCAAACAACATTTTCAACACGACATCTATTTTATCAAGACCCTTTGGTCATTATTCCAATTTCACTTGGAATCCTTACTCTGGCCAGAGCTACATAGAGCTCACCAAGAGAGAATCCTTTGAATCATTTTGCAATGTTTATATAAATAACAATAAAAATGAATTCAGCAAATTTAATATTTTTTCAAGTATATAAATAATTTAAATACTTGTTTAAATAATTTTAATAATTCAGTAAAATTTTAAGAAAATCTAATTAAACAGACTATTTTGATTCTTTAGATAACGCTTTAAAAATATTTTCAGCTCCATTCGACAAATTTATTGTAATGCGAAATATGGGACGGTAGCAATGCTTATTATGAACACTGTTGGTTCTGTAACTTACAACCGTATTTTGGGCGTCCTGGGTATCGTCTGATAAACTACATCCGCGCTCTGGGTAAGACGATAAACTACATCCACGTCCTGGGTAAGACAATAAACTACATCCGTGTACTGGGTAAGACGATAAACTATATCCGCGGCCTGGGTAAAACGATAAACTACATCTGGGTCCTGGGTAAGACGATAAACTACATCTGCGTCCTGGGTAAGACAATAAACTATATCCGCGTCCTGGGTAAAACGATAAACTACATCCACGTCCTGGGTAAGACGATAAACTACACCCACGTCCTGGGTAAGACGATAAACTACATCTGCGTCCTCGGTAAGACGATAAACTACATCCGCGTCCTAGGTAAGACAATAAACTACATCCACGTCCTGGGTAAGACGATAAACTACATCCACGTCCTGGGTAAGACGTTAAACTTCATCCGCGTCCTGGGTATGACAATAAACTACATCCGCGTTCTGGGTATGACGATAAACTACATCCACGTCCTGGGTAAGACGATAAACTACATCTGCGTTCTCGGTAAGACGATAAACTACATCCGCATCCTAGGTAAGACGTTAAACTACATCTGCGTCCTGGGTAAGACGATAAACTACATCCGCGTCCTGGGTAAGACGATAAACTACATCCAACAGCAAGGCCTCTGATCAGGAGGTTTCGAGAAGCATGGAACTATCTCTTAATTGTTGGTGTTCCCAGGTCCATCCTGTCCCGGAGTTATTGCACCTGTTAGGGTCCCAGTTACGGGCAAATAGTTGACGCCACAAACTGGTGTCAAAATACTGTGAAAGTGTAAATATAGGTTTTAGTACCAGCAATACATTTTTGTAAAAAATGATTACCAACAATTAATTTTTGGAGAAAAAATTATTACTGGCAATAAATTATTACCAGCAAAACATTTTGAAAAATGTTGCCAGCATTACCTTTTAAAAAAATTTAGCAGCAATAAAAATTTTGTTGGCATTGAGGTTGATATGCCGTAAAACAAAACAAACCAAATTAATATATACTGAGATAGATAGATAGATAGATAGATAGATGGATAGATAGATAGATAGATAGATAGGAACAGTCTGAGATAGATAGATAGATAGATAGATAGATAGATAAAAATATTACCATCAATAAAAATTTTCGGCATTAAATAACACATTTAGGTTGATATGCCGTAATATAAAACAAACCAAACCCGTATTTTGGTAGATATCAATTCTTTCTATACAAACACGATCAAATAATAATACTTTATTGACAGAAACATTTCTTATATATGGCAATTTAAAAAGTCTGAAATGAAAATAACTAACAGGCAAAGTATTTATTAACTCTTAGTTGAGCCACAAGTCATCGTGACCGAGGCTCTGAGCGTGCTGTCCTTGTTCAGATTGTTGATAACGCGTTCTCACCAAGAAACTGTAACTAAAGTCAGCTCAACATAATTGCAGCATAAACTACAGTTGGGTTTTGTTGGTGTTAAACAAACACAAATGTGCTTGGGTAGGCATCTGCAAATGGGTGTTAGATAGCCTCCCTCGTAAACTGGTATCCTCAGATACGGGTGGCCAGCTAAATTAGATGTCATCACCCATGTTGAAAATGTGATTTATTTTAATAAATATAAAAGCAAGGGGGGATTTTTTTTATCTACAAGGCGAGACTTCAGGCGAGGAACAATAATATTGCTGATTTTTCTTTTGATTTTATCAAGGGTTGGGTCAAGCTTTTATCAAGAATCTCTTGGATTTTCTAAATTACCGTTTTTGCCTACTGGACGAAGTTTTTTTTTTTTCAGAATTATCCACTCTTTTGGGAGCTTTTCGATATGGTGTAATGGTTGACAAGCTTATTTTGCCCGACCAATTCCAACTGAATAATGAGTTCGATCCTCGCTGGTTGCTCCGTACTTTCGGCCTTGTGCCAAACCTAAGCTACCATTAGGAAATCATTTATACCTACCTTGTTTAGGAGTTCGTTTCTATCAAGTAAAGTTGATATTAATATTTAGCTCAAACCCCAGGCAATAACTCTTCTTCGGAAGGGGGCTGGGTTTCTTGCCCTTTAATAATGAGGCGTTACAAGAAAGAAAAAGTTCCGAGGGGTCATCAGTAATTTTTGCGGTTAAAGCCATTTTATACTGGCCTTGTGTCACATTCGGTAGCGACGTTTGCAAGCTGCAAATTACATTTTGCGCTAATGTGGTAAAGTGTGGACGCACATTCAAAATTTAGCCTGACGCGAATTTATTTTATTTTCTAATCGAATTCACCCCATGTAAGGCATTATAAGCACTAAGAAACATGGGATTACGGAATGCGAAAGGATAAGAAAAAAGAGAAACATTATTAAGGATCGAGAACAATAGAGGAGTAATCAAGAAGACGGTAGATAACGGTTGACATTGCATTTGAATTTGTTTTCTAATCATTTCACCCCATGCAAGGCAGTAAAGCCACTAAGACACAAGGGGTGACTGAGTGTGAAAGAATAAGAAAAAAAAGAGAAACATTATTAGGGAGTGAAAACAATAGACGAGTAATGAAGAAGAGAGTTGAGGGCGATTGACATTGCATTTGAATTAGTTTTCTAATCATTTCACTCCATGCAAGGCAGTAAAACCACTAAGACACAAGGGTTTACTAAGTGTGAAAGAATAAAAAGAGAGAAACATTATTAAGGAGTGAGAACAAAAGAAGAGTAATCAAGAAGACAGTAGAAAGCGATTGACATTGCATTTAAATTTGTTTTCTAATCATTTCACCCCAAGCAAGGCAGTAAAGCCACTAAGACACAAGAGGTTACTGAGTGTGAAAGAATAAAAAGAGAGAAACATTATTAAGGAGTGAGAACAAAAGAAGAGTAATCAAGAAGACAGTAGAAAGCGATTGACAAGGGGTGACTGAGTGTGAAAGAATAAGAAAAAAAAAGAAACATTATTAGGGAGTGAAAACAATAGACGCGTAATCAAGAAGACGGTAGATAACGGTTGACATTGCATTTGAATGTTTGAAGTTCAAAGTTGGCTATAAAGCATGGAGCCGGAAGAGAGTTCCACAAGCCGGAAGAGAGTTCCACAAGCGAGAAATATGACAGAGGAAACTGTTAGCATAGAACTTACGGTTGCATCGAGCCAACTCAACTGTAAATTGATGAGACCATTTTTATTTTATTTTGTGAGATTTTGTAGCTGGTCGTAAGGACGGAGAGTCAAGTCGTTGAGTGAGGTCTGGCTGTACAGGACTGATTTTTAAAATTTTAAATTTTTGAATCATTTCACCCCATGCAAGACAGTAAAGTCACTAAGACACGAGTGTGGAAGAATAAGAAAAAAGAGAAAAATCAAGGCGCGTGAATAATAGAAGAATAATCAGGTAGGCAGTAGATAGCGATTGATATTACATTTAAATCTTTGAAGATCAAAGGTGTCTGGAAAGCATGACGCCGGAAGAGAGTTCAACAAACGAGAAGTGCGAGAAAAGTAATACTGTTAGCATGGAACTTACGATTGCATCTAGCTAATTCAACCGTGAATTGATGAGACCATGCTGCCAATCTTGTACTGCGCTTGAATTAAAAAAAAAAAAAAAAAAAGTTTTGGCTGTTGTCAAGTTTATGTTTTTGTTTTTGATTGCAATATTTTTGCGATCGAATGGTATTTTAAATCGGTCGCAACATTTAGCGATAAAAAAGAATTTAATACTACATGTCAAATGCAAACGTCTGTTGTCGATAAGCAAATGTATGTGTAGATTTCTCATTGTTTGCGGCCCAGTTAAATCTTTTTAATTTTGTTTCTTAAGTTTCTAATCAATATTAATTTTAGTAGACAGTCGGACGCCTTAGTGCTTTTGATTACGATAATATATATATATATATATATATATATATATATATATATATATATATATATATATATTAAAATATGATTCCTTCGCTACATAAGAGTTCTCATGTTTCAAAACAAAAGCCGAAAAACCTCAATATAATTATTAAATTAAATTGAATTAAAATATCAAGCCCTTTTTCATCCTCAAGCGAAAATTTAGGAATTCCTAAATTTTCGCTTGAGGATGAAACAAGGATTGATATTATATTGAGATTTTCGGCTCTCGTTTTTGAAACATGGGTACTCTTACGTAGCGAAATTATAATTTAAGCTCTACTTCTGTATGGAGCACTGTTTTTTTAAAAATGAAAAACAAAAATACTAAAGAACTCCGGATTATTTACCTAACGTGTTCTTTCCTATTTTTGTATATATTTGCGCGCGCGCGCACAGACACACACACACACACACACACTCACTTATATATATATATTAATCCTATCACCTCATGCAGGGCAGTAAAGCTACTAAGACACGAGAGGTTATAGAGTGTGAAAGAATAAGAAAAAAAGAGAACCATGAATAAGGCGCGAGTACAATAGAAGAGTAATCAGGATGGCAGTAGATAACGATTGACATTGCATTTAAATTTTTGAAAAATCAAAGTCAGAAGAGTGTCCCACAAGCGAGAAGTGCGAGAAAAGAAACTGATAACATAGGACCTTAAATCGGATTAGATGAAAGTGCAGATGGAATGATCTATTTAAGGTGGACCCCAACATGTCAGGAAGAGAGCGACGCACATGATTTCACAACCTTCCTCTGTGTTTCATATAAGACATCCAGAATCCAGTTATAAAATTGCAAAGAAAAGGTGGCTAATTCTATTATAATTTTGAGTGACGCCTTCTGTAGCATGTCCGTCATACGTAGCCTTCTTCTTCCGCTGGCTGAACTGTTGAGATTTGCTGTAATCGTCATCCGCTTGTTTCACCATTGGGGCTTTTGACGTTGGGCACGCTTAGTCGATGACGGTTTATTTTATATAATAATGAAAAATAAATGACTTAAATACAACAATAGACAATTTCTTCGGCTGACATAAAGTGGAAATATTATATTGAATCCATTGCTAGGTTTGCTGATAGGAAAGTTGGTTCACTGTGTCATGATAGACAATTTTTCTTACCAGAACCTATCTTATAGATTTCTAAGTTTTTCCATTCGTCTTATCATCGACTATTTCTGTCGCATCTTGTTTGTTGCTTCTGCTATGCATCTCGAGTTTCTTGACAGAATCCAAAGAAGAATCTGCTAAGACATCGATCCTAACCTGTCATCTCGGCTTCAGTTGATTTCTCACCGCACGGAACGCCCCACGATAAAAACTGGCCTTGTGCCACATCTTTCCTTGCGGAGAGCTTGGTAAATGGGGAGCTTTTCTCTCTGGTATCTCGACTTCATGAAGTTAAGCGCAGTACCAGATTGGCAGTTAGGTCTTATCATTCTACTGCTGAGACTGTACCAATAGTAATCGGAGCTCTAGGTCTCGTGAGAAAAGGAATGGACAATTTTACTAACAGGTGTCCCAGGTAAGATCAATAGAGAAGTTGCCCAGGAGATCGCCCTACTAGGAACATCCCATATACTAAGAAAAGTGCTATCAATTTATGACAATACACCTATAGGGCCTAAGGACCATAGTTTGGACTCGGCTCTACAGGATACAATGCAGGAAACATACCATGCACAAATAATAATAATAATAAACGAACACAAGAACGCATTGAAAAGATCCCTGAAAATGCCAGCTAAAAGAACAATACAAAAAATGCCTTGATAAGTACAGCCTACGTCTGCCTTTTCTATAAATATTTTCGTGAGAATTTTTCGGTTTGAGCTTTGAGACTTTCTCTTCCTCTCTTGTCGAACTCTCTGCCTTCAGGCGGAGGGAAACCCAGACGATGTTATGGCGAAGGGTAGAGTCTCATTTGCGGAGCTAGACAATTCCGAACGCTTGTATACGGGGTCTACAGGCAATTTTTTGCCCGAGCCGACGGGCACGGAACGCCCTACGATAAAAACTGGCCTTGTATCACATCTTTCCTTGCGGCGATCTTGGTCAATGGGGAGCTTTTCTCTTTGGTACCTCGACTTCATGAAGTTAAGCGCAGTACCAGATTGGCAGTTAGGTCTTATCATTCTACTGCTGAAATTGATAGATGTAACCGTAAGTTCTTCTCTAATGTTTTCTTATCTACGTGTGGAACTTTCTTTCGGTTTCTTGTTTTATTGTCAGTTACAACCTTCAAGAATATAAATGCAAAGTCAATCGTTATCATTTATCTGTTAGAATGTTTGTCTTTAAATAACGAGTTAACACGGAAGGAAATGTGTATACAACAGAAATCAATGGAATTAATAATAAATAAATAAATAAATGCTCTGATGTAACAGAAAACATGATTCTCAGAACTTCTGGCCTTAATTGCAGGGAGGTGTTACGCATACGCATACGCATCTTCTGTCTTAAGGTGGGCTGCAGTAAATATTGTCATCAGTACCACAGGTTTTCCTGTCAGTTGCCTGACCATAAACAATTGGGCATGCAGCCTAAGGTCTTGACGCACTCTGTATCTACGTTCATGCACGAGAGTCGTGGAAGGAAAGTCTTGCTGGGTGTCAGGACATAAGGATTTTAAGGATGAAACAACAAAAGCGTCACATCTAGACAGTTGGGAACGCATTTTCAACGGAGACCGTCGGACCGGACAGGGTTACTCGACCTGGAGGTATTTCAATATGCGCCCCACATGCACGGTCATGTGCCGCTTTTATCAAAATCTGTACCCATAGTTTTCAAATTTGGCTGTGATGCATGTGCCTACTATACACTTTTCACTGTCATAACGTGGATATTGGTTTTTATATATGTGTACATCAACGATATTTTATTGGCATATTGTTCTTTTAAAAATTGTAGAAAAGTCGCTTGTCTTGAGAAACACGGATGTACTGGTAATCAACGAGTCAAAACGAATGAAACGCCGTCAGAGTGAATAGTACGCAACTGAAATGTCCTTGACATGATGATGATCGTGCTCATCTTGGACTTTTCCGTTAGACTAAGAGGAATTAATCAAACTAATAATAATAATAATAATAAATAACGATGTAACTATCCTCTGGGACATGCCAATTCAAACTGATAGGGAAATAAAATCCAAAAGACCTGATATTATCATTAAAGACAAGAAATCCAAGAAGTGTATGCTTATTGATATAACAGTAGCATCTGAGAGAAATAATCCCATGAAATTTATGGAGAAATACAAGGACCTAGAGATCGAGATTAACAGGATGTGGGGAATGAAGACTGAGACTGTACCAATAGTAATCAGAGCACTGGGCCTCGTGAGAAAAGGAATGGACAATTTTACTAACAGTGTCCCAGGTAAGATCAATAGAGAAGTTGCCCAGAAGATCGCCCTACTAGGAACATCCCATATACTAAGAAAAGTGCTATCAATTTATGACAATAAACCTATAGGGCCTAAGGACCATAGTTTTGACTCGGCTCTACATGATACAAAACAGCAAACATACCGTGCACAAATAATAATAATAATAATAAAGGAACACAACAACACATTGAAAAGATCCCTGAAAATGCCAGCTCCAGAGAAAAAAAGCCTTGATAAGTACAGCCCACAGACTAAGAAGAACTTTGTCCATGTAACGCTAGTGATGTTATGGGAGTTAGAAAAACAAATCATGAAATGTAGCCATAAAAGCACACACCCCTGCCTGCCTTAGGTCTTCCCGCAGATTTGGTAGGGAGTGTGACCATAGCAGAATTCGAAGTATAATGATGATGATATCATTTGAGCAACTACGTAAATATAAGACCTTCGAGATAGAAATCAATTGAATGTGGCATCTGAAGACAAAATGAATCCGTTTTATTCGATCTTTCGGAATTTTATCAAGAAATCAAATGGAAAGCCTAAAATATGTGAATTGCAAAAAAAAAATCATCTTCATGAACTGTGCAATCGACTTTGTTTTGGCTATATGATCAATGGTATGATTGAGTAGGAAAGGATATCTTTTTTATTTTGACTACAAGATCAATGGTATATAGTAGGTGCGCTTGGAATGGTAGGGAGTTTGACGATAGCAGAATTCGAAACATAATGAAAATGATAATAATAATTAAAGATTCGAGGGATGATTTAGTCTGTCTGCTATTGTTGAAGTTTACAAGAATGTTGAGGAAGTTGCTGGATATTTGAGAAGAAATTGCCTTTACTTAATCTATAGTGATAAATGTAAATGGGTGACATATTTGTAATAATAATAATAATAATAATAGACTCGGGGAAAGGATTGTTGAGTGATCAGACGATGGAAGTTCTAAGGTCGACAAGAATACTGAGGAAGGTGTTGGATATTTGAGGAGGCTTCCTCTCACTCGAACTCGCGCAATAACCCCGTCCACTAGACATCATATGCTACCATGAAAATGTGAAAATAATTTTACAAGAAACTTAATAAAGAAGAAGAAGAAGAAGAAGAAGAAGAAGAAGAACAACAACAACAACAACAACAACAGAAACAACAACAAACTCTAATATACAAGACCACTGGGTACGGACGCGAGCACCTAATGAATGATTATATTAGTAGTATATAATTATAATAACAATAATAATAATAATAATAATAATAATAATAATAATAATAGTTATTATTATTAATATTAATAGTAGCAGTAGTATTATTTATAATAGTAGCATATTATTATTATTTTATTATTTTGTTATTATTACTAGTATTTTATACTGTGTATATAATAATAATAATAATAATAATTATTATTATTATTATTATTATTCATAGTAGTAGCAGTAGTGGTAATTATAGTTAAAGCATATAATTATTATTATTATTTTATTATTGTCATTATTATTAGTGGTAGTACTAGCAATATTAGTATTTATATTAAAAGCATATAATAATAATTATTATTTTTTATTATTGTTATTATTAGTGGTAGTAGTAGCAGTAGTAGTATTTATAGTAGAAGCATTTACTTATTATTATTATATTATTGTTATTATTTTGCTATTATTATTATTATTGTATACTACTCATATAATAATAACAAAATAATAATAATAATTATAATAATGATATATTACTACTATAAATACTATTATTAATATTACTACTACTACTATTACTACTACTAATAATAATAATGATGATATTCGCTGATGTTGAAAAAATTTAATATGTCAGCCGAAAATTTAATTTAAATCTCCTCCAACCCCGCCTGCTGCATTGTCTTAATTTTTCGAAATCATTTTTCTTTGTTTTTAATACACCTATTTAACTTTGAGCGAACTGCATGGCCGATGACTCATTCGCTGTCGTAATATGTATAGGGTGACATATTAGTGGAATTACCATGTAGAAAATAAAAGATTCAGTCTGCAGAGCCACCGACACACGCACACAGATGTACATCTCTTTGGGCGATACATGCCGGAAGGTTATGGCTGGATTCTTTACACGAGAATGTCTGCAGGAGTATTCCACATCCGCGGCAGTAGTGCTGGAGACCGCGGATACCGCTGAATGTGTCTTAAAAGTTTTTGGTCCAAATCGCTTTCCAAATATGGCCAGTTGTCCTTTAATAATTTATTTACTATTATATTGATAGATCTATTTGTATATGTAGATGACTCAGTGTTGATAGCAGGCACGAAAAGAAAACTCTAGGAGAAGTTAATGAAGTAAAACGAGAAGAAAGGACTAAAATCAACTGCAAGAAGACAGAATGCATGGTTGCATTCAAAAAAGAAAATACCTGGGAAGTGTTTTAATAGAAGACAAAAAGAGTGACACTGAAATCCGAAGACACATTGGGATAGCGAAAGATGCCTTCCAAAAGCTAAGCAAAGTATTAAGAAAGAGAAAAACTTCCTTAGAAACAAAGAAAAGTACATTGAACTGTTATGTGACATTTGTCCTCCTGTATGGCAGCGAATGCTGGACAATATCCTTAAGGATGAAGAAGTGACTTGCAGCAACAAACATATGTTTGTTAAATGTGACATTTAAAAAATATTACCAGAATCAGGGTTGCTTTTTACAGTCTTCAGGAATTTCAGCTTTCCATCTTAGGTTTTAGTTAGCTGAGCGGACATAGTACACCTTCTGGTAGAAAGTGCATTATCTGGTATGATCATCAATTTGAACAAGGCCTGTACGCACAAACCCTCAGTCATAATGACTCATGATTTCATGCTAACACAACTTACAATGGCTCTCAAATTGTTCTGTCCATCCAGTTTCACTCACAAAGCTTGGGTCAACCTGTGGTGTAATTTTCAGGCACTTTTGAAAAGTGCCACATGCTGAGATCGCATCCCCAGGCCAATAACATTAAGAAGTCACCTTTCTGACAAATTGACTATGCTGAGATTTGAACCCGGTTCTCAAGCGAACATTCTAACTACAAGTATAAAATGGCAGGTAGCAGGTAACAAAACAAGCACTAAGAATATAACGAGGCCAGGAATAGAAACTCTAAAGAACATAAGTAGGACCATAAAAGCCTAACCAATGCCAAAATAGTCAAAGATATGTTTGTTAAATGTGACATTTAAAAAATATTACCAGAATCAGGGTTGGTTTTTACAGCCTTCAGGAATTTCAGCTTTCCATATTTGGTTTTAGTTTCTGTTAAACTGGTCTTAAGATCTATGATCTGTTTCACCAGAATATCATTGGCTCCAGATTGGGATAGACCCTAAAAAATAAAAATGAAAATGATCATAAGAGAGAGATAATGTATAAAGTAAAAAGGACCAAATTTAAGCAGAAAACTATATTACAATTCTATTGTAATAGGGCAGTGGCTCTGACTAATTCATTAATTTGTTTTTTATGGCTTGTCAACCTTTTGTAGTTTATTTAAAGCTAAAACATTTTAGGGAGATTGACCAATACAACTACATCAGGATGTGTAACTGTTTTTTAAGGATTATGCAAAGGTGTTTAATAAAGTACAGCACAAAGATCTGTTGGAATTGCTCAGCAACATTGACATATTTGGGAAGGATATTAGAATAATCAAGAAATTATACTGGCAACAAACTGCCTGCATATAGATAGAAAATGAGTTAAGCAGATATACAAAAATAGAAAGGTGCGTAAGGCAAGGACGTGTCTTCTCACCAGACATATTCAACATATATAGTGAGGTGATTCCAAGAGAATTAGATGTCCTACCAGATGACACAGTGTTGATAGTAGGAATGGAAAGAAAACTAAAAAAGCTCCTACAAAAGGTAATGAAGGAAAGCAAGAAGAAAGGACTAAACATCCACTGCAAGAAGACAGAATGCATGGTTGTTAAAAAAAGGATGACCCCCAAGAATCAAATTACAAACAGGAGATACCAAAATCAAAGAAGTACGGAAATTTAAATATCTGTGAAGTGTTTTAACAGAGAAGTGCAACACCGAAATCCGAAGGCGTATTGGAATAGCGAAAGATGCATTCCAAAAGCTAAGCAGAGTATTAAGAAATAAGAAAACTTCGTTAGATTTGTTTTGTTTTGTTTTACTGCATACCAACCTCAATGGGTTATTTAATGCCGACAACCTTTTTTCCTGGTAATATTTTGTTTCGTCAAAAATCTATAGCTGGTAATATTATTTTAAAAAATGTAAAGCTGCTAATTTTTTTTTTCAAAAATATATTGCTGGTAATAGTTTTTTTTTTCCTTCTGTTGTGGTAGGATCCACCTAATTTGCATAGTGGAGTACCGACCATATCAATATGGTTGGTACCGGGAAGACGAAGGAAGGAATCAAGAGATTCAATCCAGAGACTCTGCCCGACTGCGACTAAGTCAACACATTCTCCAGGAACGGTCTTCCCAAGAATATACAAAAGTCTATATGTAAATATTGTGTACACTTTCTTGTTCAATTCATTTTGTTCTAAGTACATTTTGTGTTGCATTATTATTCCATGCATTAATCAAGTTTCAACACCTTCAAAAATTTATCTCTGGTAATAATTTTTTTTGCAAAGTATTTCTGGTATTAAAATCATTTTTTTTTCAATTTCTTAACGCTTTTTGCCTCAGTTTTGGGGGGTTAACTATTTGCCCATAGCTGGGAACCCAACAGCTGTCACCACCTCGGGTCAGGGTGGACCTGGGAACATCAGCAATTAAGAGGTGGTTCCACGCTCCTCAAAACCTCCTGATCAGAGGCGTTGCTGTTGGACGTAGTTTATCGTCTTACCCTGGACGCGGATGTAGTTTATCGTCATACCCAGGACGGGAAACTTCGTTAGAAAACAAAAATAAAGAGTGCTAAACTGTTATGTGATATCTGTCTTCCTATATGGCAGCGAATACTGGATAATTTCCTCAAAGATGAAGAAGAGACTTGGAACAACAGAAATGTGACTCTACAGAAGGATGCTGAAGATACCATGGATGTGTGTGTGTGTGTGTGTGCGTGTATTTTGAACAATAAAAAATATTAAAATTTTCAAACACATTGTGTTGTATATTAATATTTTTATTTTATTATTTAAATTAGGTTCCTCAACTAGTTTCGGCCAGTTTGACCATCATCAGGAGAAATATATATATATATATATATATATATATATGACGACACACTCATATACAGATAATATTAGTGGTCAACATACGCAATTTGAATGTTATATATATATATATATATATATATATATATATATGTATGTATGTTTTTATGAAAAAATACTTTAATTTATGTAAATAAATGACGTCACACATTATGAAATGGACAAAGTCCGACAATTATCTTAAGACATTTTTATGTTTATACATTATTAACAACATTTACCGGCCTGAATAATGAAATAATTGTCATAGAAAATATTCGTCCTCCAACAGGAAATGAACCTCTATTCTATACGGAACCGTCAAATAGCCTGACGTGCCTTTAACCGATTTGGCCACAGAGGAGCGTTCGGTTAGCAAGATCAAAATTACTGCCTTATATATTTTTTAATGTATTGCTGATAATAATTTTATTTTCAAAAATGCATTGCTGGCATTTTTACTGTTAAAAACCTATTTTTATAGTTTTAGTTTGGGGGTTAACTATTTACCCGTAGCTGGCACTTTAACAAGTGCTACCACGCCGGATCAGGATGGACCTGGGAACAACAGTAATTAAGAGATGGTTTCATGCTCCTCAAAACCTCCACTCTCCTAATCAGAGGCCTTGCTGCCGGATGTAGTTTATCGTCATATTCAGGACTGTACCATTATGAATTGAGAAGGACATTAATCGTAAGCCGTTATGAATAAGGTAGAAATTGTTGTGTTTTTTACGGCTTGTCAACCCTTTGTGTTTTATTTAAAATCGAAATATGTTTTTGAATTGTCGGAATAATTGCTTTTTTTTGCGAGGGAATAAATATTCGATTAAACATTTCTGGGGCATAGCAAAGATTTTTTGTTTCCAAATATAATCAGTGATGTAAGAACAGCTTCAATGTTGACATTTGTAAATAAAAATGAAGTGCAGGTAATTTTAAGTTAGGAATCCATTTAAAGCTGCATTTTTAAATAGATAAAAATGAATATTTTTCGATTCTAGTACATGACGTGGTTTGAGGAAGATCTAACAATTGGGAATCTATAAAATGTCTCCTGTATAAATTCTTTCCTTTTTATCGATTTGCGGACGGATCAGCTTAAATAGTGCCAGCGTTCTTTCGAATCGTTTCCGAACAGGATCTCGTTTACGCTTACGTTTAGTGTATTTATCGGGAAGAGCCAGCCGAAATTTCTAGAGCGCATAATGAGAAAGGAGGGCTTGGAAAATCTGATACGCACAGGGCAGATTGAAGGCAAGAGAGGCAGAGGAAAACAGTGCATAATAGTGAGCTTGAATAAATGGGTTGCGGAACATGGTTTAAGAGAAATAAAGGCAAGACAAAATTTATTAAGAGCTACAAAGGACAGGAAATTATGGAGAGCCGTGTTCGCCTATGCCCTGAGAGGACTCGGTAAAAGAAGAAGAACTTTGGTCAACCAAATGGTTTTTGCAGGACTATTTATGGAATTTGGAAGATAAGACATTATTATGAAATATACAATATTGTCTTTCCTCTTTGAGTCAATAAAAAGGAAGGCGACAAATGATTTTTTTTTATTCCTTTCGTATACACACAAAATATAAAAAGAGAAAATACACCGGCTACAGCTTATAAGAAAACTTTTCAGATACAGAGAGGATAAACATTTAAATTTAACTTTTAACAACAGTATTAATTATACTTTGGTCATTATCTTTCTTGATATATATATATATATATATATATATATATATATATATATATATATATATATATATATATATAAAGTGGTGCCGAAAATTTTATCGGCCCCTAAAATTTATATATTCTTACTTTGTGTCATTAAAATCTTTGTCAAACAATTTTTCAATTTTTGCCGCACACAAACACACATACAAAAACAGAATATATATATATATATATATATATATATATATATATATATATATATATATATTAAAGGTAATAAATTCGTTGG
>CAHIKZ030005110.1:307500-365000 GCA_903632075.3 Acanthosepion pharaonis
TGTGTTTAAATTATTTTCAGATAGAGTATATCTATAAAAGAACAAAATTGATACAGATAAAATACTCTTTCCCGACGCGTTTCGTCAATGGAGAATTTGTTTTCTTGCGTGTTTATCTACAAAAGCACTGATGTCATTGGCTTATCAAGGCTTTTAAATACGTGCTAGAATATAAATCATACATTGCCTTGGTAATGTCCCTCAGTAAACGAAAGGCTATCAATAGTTTTCCCCTTGTCTCTTTTTACTAAGATATATATATATATATACACACACACACACACACACACACACACACACACACATACATATATATATATATATATATATATATATATATACATATATATATATAACTCAAACGTTATATGTCTCAAATATGCCTAGGCGAGAATGTATGTGAGAAGAGTTTAATTCTAACTGTGTGTCCCATATGTATCATCTTGACACAAGCTTACTAAAGATTACTAAGTCCGTTTTTGCGTTTACTAACTTAACCTAGTAAACTTACTACAGCATTAATAAATTATAAAGCGAGGTTCATGTCTATTCCACGTGGATATATTGACTTCATCTGCACATTACGATACCCAGCCAGAAGTGTTTGCGTGTGTACGAGCCCATTATCATTTGGATTGAGTTTAGAAACACTCACTACACCAGCAGATTTACGCACCGTCGAATCAGCATGGAACGGATGCGCATGTATGTGTGTCCTTCACTGTTTATAATAATGCAATGTTATTATTTTCATAAGGATTAGTTTGCAAAAACAAAAGGCCAACTAAGGTAAAGAAGATAGTGTTGCGTCGATTTTCCGAAGGAGAATATCAATTATGACTAAAAATGTGGTTTGGTAATTTTGGATTTTATTTGGGGCCGATCATCGAGCCTACGTAGATCAATAATAGATACGAACAAACTGTGATAATATATATATATATATATATATATATATATATATATATATATATATATACACACACACACAAACAGACTAAGATAGATAGATACGGACAGACTGAGATAGATAAATCGATAAACAGACAAGAACAAGCTGATATATATATATATATATATATATATATATATATATATATATCGATAGATATAGATAGATATAGATAGATAAGAAGAGACTGAGATAGATAAATAGTTAAGTAGATGGATATAAAAATACTGAGATATGTAGGTAGATATATGGATATATATATATATACAGTTAAATCAGAGACTGAAATAGATACAGACCAAGATATAACACACACACACACACACACACACACACACACACACACATATATATATATATATATATATATAGTTACGATAGACATGAACAGACATATATATATATATATATATATATATATATATATAGATAGATCGGACTGAGATAGATACGAACAGACTAAGATATATACAAACAGAAATGAGATATAGATAGATAGATACGAGCAGACTGATATATATATATATATATATATATATATATATATATATATATATATAATACCAGATCTGAAATCGGAAGGATTAGTAAAGTAATCCTTGAACGTGAAACCTCTATTTTACCAATTAGTATAAAGTGAGGTCACAACTTTCTAAATTTAATTGATAAACATTTTCAGAAAAGCAATCCATTAGTAAAATTTTTAATAGGAATAAATTAAAACATTGCTATATTTGTGCTAACAATCTCGCGAAAACAATAAATTTGCACAACAATTAAACACTTAATTTAACAATAATAACTATAATACAAGTACTAATTCTAATATGGTTAAGGATATTGACCAATGTAATTGTAGGAATCATAACCAATGCCCATTATCTACCAAATTCTTGACTATATCCTTTACGTATATGTGAGCATTGAAAAGTTTTATATTGGCGGCACTATGAACACTTTCAAAGATCGTTGGTACAAGCACCTATCTTCTTTTACTAAAGCTACTTATAGAAATCGAACTTCAGTTTCAAAATATTTTTGGAAGTTGAAAGAAGAAAATAAAACCCTTAAATGGAAAATTTTAAAACTAGCTAGAACATGTACATCTTTATAAGAACCTCGTTTTCTGTGTCTACAGGAGAAAATGCATATAATCAGATTTTTAAATAAGGACAAGTTGTTAAATCAAAGATTTGAACTAATGGTCAATTGCAAGTATATTTCGCCTTGAACTCTACAATCTTGCTAAACTTTAAAATTTAATAATTACTTCTTTTATGACGAATAACCTTGTGGTAAACATTTTAAACTTATCTTTAGTAAGTTAGATTTTTGAGGTAGTATAGTATGTATGCTATTCTTCTCACATTACTGGTAATATTTTATATAGTGGTATATACGTTTTAACATTTTCTATTGGTTTTTTTTTTTTAATACTACATATAAAAACTCTTTAGTTAACTATTATAATCTGTTAAGTCTAATTTTGTATAATTTACTTTATTTATTTTTTATTATTTATGAGATTTATTTATATGATATATGTAACTTTAAGTTTTGGTTAGTTCATTTATTTATTTTATGATTTTTATTTAATTTTCTATTTTGCCGTTTTGTAATTTTTATATTTTTTCCTGTTTTTTCCTTTTATTTTTTAAAGAGTCTTTTTATTTACATACTATTAAATATTTATTGTTAAAATATCCTGCCTCTTCAGCGAAAACGTCAACGTTTCGTTCGTTACATTTTATCAAAATTCTGTTTCAAATAAACCATATGTGTCCGTTTTTGAATCTATGTTTATGACATCTTATTTAACAATCGTCCTGGGTAAGATGTTAAACTACATCCGCGTCCTGGGTAAGACGATAAACTATATCCAGCAGCAAGGCCTCTGATCATGAGGTTTTGAGAAGCGTGGAACTACCTCTTAATTGTTGGTGTTCCTACGTCCACCCTGACTTAGTGTGGTAGCACCTGTTAGGGTCCCAGCTATGAGCAAATTGTTAACTATTACCAGCAATATGTTTTTGAAAAAAATTATTACCAGCAATACAATGATGAAGGAAAAATATTACCAGAAACAGATTTTTGACAAAACAAAATATTACCAACAATAAAAAAAATGTTTTCGGCAATAAACCATTGAGGTTGATATGCCGTAAAACAAAATAAACCAAACCAATCTAAACCAAAGAAGAAATATTGTATTCATACGAATCTATCCTAAAAGTATTGTCGGCATTAAATAACCCATTGAGGTTGATATGCCGTAAAACAAAATAAACCAAACCAATCTAAACCAAAGAAGAAATATTGTATTCATACGAATCTATCCTAAAAATGTTGTCGGCATTAAATAACCCATTGAGGTTGATATGCCGTAAAACAAAAATAAAACCAAACCAATCTAAACCAAAGAAGAAATATTGTATTCATACGAATCTATCCTAAAAATGTTGTCGGCATTAAATAACCCATTGAGGTTGATATGCCGTAAAACAAAATAAACCAAACCAATCTAAACCAAAGAAGAAATATTGTATTCATACGAATCTATCCTAAAAATGTTGTCGGCATTAAATAACCCATTGAGGTTGATATGCCGTAAAACAAAATAAACCAAACCAATCTGACTTAACATAGACTAATTCGACTGGTTGAACCGATTATCAGCATATCATGTCTTGCTACTTTACATTTCTATAGTATCCTTATATTCATCTTACTCTCTTCTTTTTCTTTGGAGAAGAGACAATATCTTGTGTCTTTTCTTTCCTTCTCGCTCTTATTTTCTTTCTTTTTTAGAAGAGACTATATATTGTCTTTCCTTCTTTTCTCTTTTTCGAATATATCGTGTGTCATTCTTTCTTTTTTATTTTTAGAGGAGACTATATCCCATGTCTTTCTTTCTTTTTTGCTTTTCTTATTTTCTTTTTTCTTTTTCGCGGGAAAAGAGATTGTAAGTAAATATTAAAAATTGTAATAACCCTCACTTACCACCGTCTGATACGATGCGATGATATGTATTGATACAGGAATGCATTTATGTAGCGGTTCCAATGTAATGCCCTATAATAAAAGTATATATATATATATATATATATATATATATATATATATATATATATATATATCGATAGATATAGATAGATATGAAAAAACTGAGATATATAGATAGATGGATAAATAGACATACATTTAGATACAGAGATAGATACGAATAGACAAAGATATATACAAAGAGTCTTAGATAGATACGAATAGACAAAGATATATACAAAGAGTCTTAGATAGATAGATAAACCAAATATTTACAAAAATATAACTCTTTGCACGTAATGAAGAAATTAAGATAAATTTAAACAGATGTACACATCAATATCTGTCTATATTTCTGAGATGAGGTACACTATTTACATTATTCGGACTATTGTCCTCATCTTTGTTGCCATATTTATTAAAACATTTCGGCCTTTCAGTATCTGTCTATATTTCTGAGATGAGGTATTATGTACACTATTTACATTATTTTGACTATTGTCCTCATCTTTGTTGCCATATTTATTAAAACCTTTCGGCCTTTCAGTATCTGTCGATATTTCTGAGATGAGGTATTATGTACACTATTTACATTATTCGGACTATTGTCCTCATCTTTGTTGCCATATTTATTAAAACCTTTCGGCCTTTCAGTATCTGTCTATATTTCTGAGATGAGGTATTGTGTACATTATTTAAATTATTCGGACTATTGTCCTCATCTTTGTCGCCATATTTATTAAGTTTCGGCCTTCCAGTATCTGTCTATATTTCTGAGATAAGGTATTATGTACACTATTTACATTATTCGGACTATTGTCCTCACCTTTGTCGCCATGATTATTACGTTTCGGCCTTTCAGTATCTGTCTATATTTCTGAGATGAGGTATTATGTACACTATTTACATTATTCGGACTATTGTCCTCATCTTTGTTGCCATATTTATTAAAACCTTTCGGCCTTTCAGTATCTGTCGATATTTCTGAGATGAGGTATTATGTACACTATTTATATTATTCGGACTATTGTCTTCATCTTTGTTGCCATATTTATTAAAACCTTTCGGCCTTTCAGTATCCGTCGATATTTCTGAGATGAGGTATTATGTACACTATTTACATTATTCGGACTATTGTCCTCATCTTTGTCGCCATATTTATTAAAACCTTTCGGCCTTTCAGTATCTGTCGATATTTCTGAGATGAGGTATTATGTACACTATTTACATTATTCGGACTATTGTCCTCATCCTTGTTGCCATATTTATTAAAACCTTTCGGCCTTTCAGTATCTGTCGATATTTCTGAGATGAGGTATTATGTACACTATTTACATTATTCGGACTATTGTCCTCATCTTTGTTGCCATATTTATTAAAACCTTTCGGCCTTTGAGTATCTGTCGATATTTCTGAGATGAGTATTGTGTACATTATTTAAATTATTCGGACTATTGTCCTCATCTTTGTCGCCATATTTATCACAACGTTTCGGTTACATCTAGCCACTCCAACTTACGTTTTACATCTAGCCACTTCAACTTTGAAATGATAAGACATTTACCATGAAAGTATTTATCGAAAAAGCATAGCGAAGCTATATTATAGCAGAGAGAAAGTGACTGAAGCTGAAATGCCAGATTATGGCTAAAACAACTGCTGATTATTCTTTGGATTTTATCAAGAATCTCTAAATATATAGCAGAAGCACCAGACCAGATATCATCAGAAACAAACCCAGATTGACATACACCCGATGAAGGCTGGAAGGTGCAATGGTCGAAACGTTGTGAAAACAGCAACAAAGATGAAGACAATAGTCTGAATATAAATAGTGTGAATATTTTTATGTTATGGCTAAGCATTTGCTGCATTTCATGTATTTTTGTTGTTTGAAGATACTTCTCTTTCTCAGTATTAAATTGGGAATTTATTTTGAATTGCTTTTTAAAAATTGATTTCAATAGTAATTAAAAATTATTACCAAACAGATAAAGAAGGAAGGAAACCCACCTTAACAAGCCAAGCACGAATACAAAGAGGATGAAAAAGGTGCTGGCAGGGAAGCTGGGCCATTATCTCATTTAATTCCCAAGAACACAAGCATATTGGGCAGCTGGCATCTTGGTCAGAAAATGAAAAAATTGAAAATTCAGAAAAACGTTTATTTGGTAAAAAGAATCTGTCTATATTTCTGAGATGAGCTATTATGTACACTATTTACATTATTCGCACTATTGTCCTCATCTTTGTCGCTATATTTATTAAGTTTCGGCCTTCCAGTATCTGTCTATATTTCTGAGATGAGGTATTATGTACACTATTTACATTATTCGGACTATTGTTCTCATCTTTGTCTCCATATTTATTACAACGTTTCGGCCATTGTACGCTCTGGCCTTCTTCAGGTGGTTGGAATGTCTAACTGAACCCTTTATTACGTTCGCTGTAGTAGACTGTTCTCGTTCCACGCACCATATCTAATAGATGTCAGTTATCAGTTATCTCCTGTTAATTTCCCTCTCCAAGTTCACCACTGTCTTAAGCAGGTATTGAACTCACAACTCTTTGGGTCCTGTCACTGGATCTAACCAACGCTTTTATCCACTTTATGTCCTTAAGGAAATCTGTGTATGAATTTCTGGGACTTAATATCTTTGTATATTTTTTACCAGTGCTCATATTGCAATTTTTGCTGTAATCATTTATAATTTTTACCATAGATTATATTGAAATTTTTGTTATTATTGCTTTTCTCTAGACCTCCATATTATTGGTTCCCATATTGTATTCATTTCTATGCTTGGTCGGCTCAGGATATTTTTGTGGCCTAGCATATGTGCTGATTACTTAAGTTTACAAATTTTCCAGTGGTGTTCTTTGTCTATGATTTCAACTTGATCCCACAGAGGGCGGTGATCTCCCTTTTCTCTCCATAAGTGGTTAGCCACGCCTGATTTTTCCTAGACAACACTTCGCAGATACGTTTCCCGAGTAACACCGCTCACATCCATAGAGGAGGACATGACTAAAATCAGTATATACGCAATCCCGTGCAACTGCGGAAAGAAATATAAAGGTGGGAGAGGCCGCCTCCTTAAGGTATGGCTTCAAGAACACCAAAAAGGTGTAACACGAGGTGAAGTAGAAAAATACATGTTATTGGAAAGCGCTCAATATGAGTGATAGAGCTAACATATTTAGTTGGATTGATGAGTTTCAGGATCCTGGGTTTTACGCCCTTTGCGATCGCCAGACAAGGGTGTGAAACCCAGTGTCAAAACTCACATCAATATATATATATATATATATATATATATATATATATATATATATTACGATAAACGTACAATCAATTTACGATTTAAATATCGCAATGAATCAACAGAATTCTGTTATGAGGAACACTTGCCAATTGTTATAATTTGCTTTGGTTAGAATAGATGCTGTTTGTTTTTTCTTAGTAATAAGAGGACAACGAAAAATATATATATATATTACGAAGAGAAAAACAAGAACAACATCTATTCTATATTCTGAAGATGTCTGTAGGAACAGACGAAAGCTTGTAGTAAAAAATAAGAACTAATACGGCAGAAATTTATATAAACAAAGATCAAATCATTCATAACGGATTCGGAGGTTTTTTTTATATATTTTGAATTGTTTGCGATGATGGATGTCTCGCCATTTAAATCATTAACTTTTGCATTAGTTTTTGTGAATAATTCATATATATATATATATATATATATATATATATATATATATATATATATATATATTTCTTTTCTCTCTCTCTCTCTCTCTCTCTCTATATATATATATATATATATATATATATATATATATATATATATATATATATATATATATACAGGGTGTCCATAGAGTCCGTGTGCACTTTAAAGAATTTATAACTTTATTTGTATTTGCGATAGAAATAATTTGTAAAAAGGATTAGAAAGAAGTAAATCTATATTTTTTAATGTTTTATGGAAATTTTATTTTAAGTTTCCACATGTCCTCCATCATTAGCAATACAAAGGGTAATACGATTTTGCAGTTCATGGAAAACATTTGCCAACTGATTTACAGTAATGACTGAAATCACATTAGTTATTTTAGCTATACTTAAAACTAGGTACATTAAACTTTGTAACATTTTTTACAGATTATTTCTATCGCAAATACAAATAATGTTATAATTTTTTAAAGTGCACGCGAACTTTATATACAGTATTAATGTGAGTAAAATCTTTGAACTTAGTTGATTGATGTTACCTTCAGCATCCCGACTCCAGAATTTCGTAAATGGATCTGTTCGTCCATGTACTTAATAATAGAAAGCACATCACTTGAGGTCTACCAACTAAAATGGATAGCACGTCTAACTAGAAGAGTAACTTATCACATAATCAAGATGTTGACATTGCTCAGTACGTTAAATAAAAGGTTAGAAAAGAAACGCCCATCAGTAGTGGAAAGAGCAATAACAGCTACTGTACTGGAGAATCTTGTTTTATACTGACCCTTTCCTTTTGTTTAATCAGTTCCTTGATGAAAATTAAGTTAAGATGAAAATTATCAAGGGAGATACCGTAGTGTTTTTTTATCCCAAGTACTTTCGACCTTTTCTAAGGTCATCTTCAGGGCTAGATAACAAAGAAACTTACTGTAACAGCGATAATATATATATATATATATATATATTTATATATATATGTGTGTGTGTGTGTGTGTGTGTGTGTGTGTGCGAATATTGCAGTCAGCACTCAGAAGCAACAGACTGTTTCATGCTAAATGCAATCATCAGGCTTTTATATTTACGTACGCTCTATCACTGATATTGAACACTTCATCTCATAAATATTGCATACCTTAAAACTATATTTATTCATATATATATATATATATATATATATATGAAGAAATACAGTTTTATATATATATATATATATATATATTTATATATATATATATATATATATATGCGTGTGTGTGTATGTGTGTGTATGTATGTATTTTTCGCAATCAACACCATCACTTAATAAGACACCAGAAGTGTGAAAACAAAATTGCTATTTTTGTAGTGAGGTTATAACAAGCTTATGTTATAATTATTTTTATAATATATATATATATATATATATAGTTGTTTCAAGAGAAATATTTTATAAATTTCAACTGCAATACGTGCAGTATTGGCTGCTCGGCCAACGAATGCCAAATGTTTCCTCATAGGGGGATGACTAATATTACCATTACCATTACCATTGTCGTATGGCAGTGAATGCTGGACAATTTTACTAACAGATGAAGAAGAAACTTGAAGCAACAGAAATATGGTTTTACGTAGGGATGCAGAACATGGAAAGTACATTTGTGCAATGACGAAGTCTTTGATAAAATGGAAACAAATATTTTGCAACCAATATGTAAAATGCTACTTTGTTTAACATTAGCAAAAAGATCTTTTAGTTTGGATCTTCTGTAATATTTTTCTGTTTGAAATCAACACATTCTTTGAGTATATGCTTTAGCGTGTATATTTTTCGACATGTCGGCTTGCGGCCATATTGCATTGAAACATCGGTTCCGTACGATCACCGAAGCAACGTTCAACATGATCAGTGCCTAGATGGGTGACCGATTGGGAAGATATTCACTAACCTCCCCACTTGGTCAGATGTGGCACAAGACTGAATTTAATAATGGGGTAACCGAGCCGGTAGGCTCGGCCAAAAATTCCTCGTAGACCCCGCATACACGGGGTCGGGTAGATGTCTACCACCCTATAAGAAACTCTGCCCCTCGACATAGCCTTGTCTGGGTTCCTCTCTGCCCAGAGGCAGAGAATTTGATAAGCACACTTAGAATTGAATCCCAGTGAATGGTGACTGCTTGAGTGTGCGGTTGGTGTAATGGATAACGGCTCGGAAGTGGAAATCAGAGAAACGATTTCGAATTCTAGCTGGATATCATCTTCTCTCCGCAAGCTATGGCTTAATTAGTAGGATTTGTGTCAGTAAATCATTATTACCTTTCTTACAACCTAACAATATTTTATGGTTTTAAATAACCTGCAAAAGGTTGATAAACCGTAAAAAACAAATCAATCTATACAGTCATATATACTAAGTTTCTAGTCTACACAAGGTCTTTCACAGTTTTTGATCGGGCAGAAATCAAGGGCCACTAATGATAGAGAAATGGAAATTACATTTATTGAAAGGGAAAAGGATAATATTTTAGGATCTGCAACCATTTAGTCTCAAACATGAACCAAAAATGTCAGGAGGATATCCGCTGTTCAATTGAAAGCACTGTTGAATGCAAAGTTGCTGATAACGTGTGCACATTCCTCCGCAGGGGGGGATCGCTTGAATCTTCTCAAGACAGCAATGGTCCGACGGTTGCCCTGGTAGATGTTGTCCTTGAGGAACCACCAGAGGACGAAATCTGGAGGGTTCGGGTAGACGAATGAGGTACCCATTTCATTTCAACTTGGCGGCTGGTGAAACGATCCCAAAACATTTCACGTAGCCATACCATGGTAACATTAACAGTGCGAGGAGGAGCAGTATCCGGCTGAAACCACTGCCCCTCCTCATCAATGTCCTCACGCACCTAGAGCTCCCACCATATGAGAGGCCACTGCTTTGTTCCAGCAATTGTGAAACACTATGTATGTATGTATGTATGTATGTATGTATGTATGTATCTATGTATGTAGTGGGAACGTGGCAAGAAAGTTTGCTTCTTGACCAAGAGACTCGGGTTCGAACCCACCATGGTCGATTTATCAGGACGGTGACTTCTTGATGTTATCAATATGGGGGAGGCGACCCCAGCGTACGGCACATTTGGAAAACGATGACACGGGTTGACCTAATCCCCACGAGTGAAAATATATATATATATATATATATATATATATATATATATATAATAATAATAATAATAATAATAATCGACTCTCCCGTCGAGATTCGACGTATGAGGGTCAAGCAGATCCGTTTCCAGGAAACCGACAGCCCGACACCGGCACATGAGATTTGATTATAGTGGTGAAGGCCTCGTGCAGGACCATCCACACTTTTTGAAGTGACGAATACAGAGACCTGGTGCACCGAATGCCACAAGGTTCCCAAACAACCCTCCGCAGGTTTTGAATTCAGAGTTGTCCTTCTCCTAGACCAGTTGCCATCCAAGACTGTAGAACCCAGTCTGTCCTGCTATTTTACCCATAGCTGGAGGGAGAGTAAGAGGATTCATACCTTTCCCAGGGATATTAGCACGTAAGTGAATGTAATGGATTCGACTGGAGGCACGGTGGAGTAATGGATAGCGGCTTGGATTGAGGAATCGCAGAGCCGAGTTCGAATATATATATATATATATATATATATATATATATATATATATATATATATAGCAAAACTTCCAAGCTTGCCTCATGTGGGTATAGTCTATTTCAAACTGGCACAAACTTATGCCAGTTTTCCTCAGCCCTAGACTGACTGTCTCGGAATCAGGGGTTTTGAATTTAGTTTAGATAGAAATCAGGGAGAGGGGATACACGCCTATTCATAGGGGCGACTCGTTTCCAATAAGTAGTTTGGGTTGGTGACAAGGGGATGGAGTGAGATATCTCTCTAAGGAGTGGGAATTTATTTATGACCAAAGCCTTTAGCTGTATGTAAATGAATTTAGGTCCTTGCATGCCGATTACACAACTATTTACTCTTTTTTTCTAGCTGTTTAGTAATTTTTCTATTTCTAATTCTTCCACATCCATTAACCCCCTTGTGTCTTAGTGGCTTTACTGCCTTTCTTTGGGTGAACTCGATTAAAAAAAGAAGTCTGGATGGATTCATTCATTGTATCTGTCTTGTGGTTTGTCAAGAGAAAGAATATGTGTGTGTTCGTGTGTATTGGAGGAGAGGCAGATATAGGGAGAAGGGAAACAAAGAGTAACGACACATATTGAGGGGGAAAGTTTTAATAAATGACCCTACTGTGTGCATTGTTGCCAATGTCCCCTGCCTACAAAATCAATGTCTGTAGTTGTGTCTTTTTTTTGGTATTGTTTGGATGGCTGCGAATATACTGAGGCCGTTAAAAATGTTGGTATATTTCAATTCCTTACAATTATGAGGCTCTTTATATGGTTTCTTTTTAAAATATATAAATTTATATCGAAGCCTCTAAAGTTGCCATGAGGAGCATTGAATATAGGAGTGAAGAGATGGACATGAATAATAAAAAAAAAAACAAAGGAATAAAAAAAAAAAGTAGCAACGCAGACGATACTGGTGTGGGACGGCAAAATGAAATACATTTTCAAAAAAAAAAAGTGTTTTTATCAATATGTCTCTCTCTTTTTCTCTCTCTATCCCTACTTCGCCGAATCATACTCTTTTCTCCATTTCTTTTCCGTTAGGTTGAAACTGAGCTCTTTAACTTTGCGTAACTGCCATACTAACAAAAGCAAAAAAAAAAAAAAAACACAGAATATTAATCCATGCAGAAATCAAGGATATATCTCATCTTGCGGCCTCAGCCGAGATTGAACTCACCAATACTTTGATTGGTGTAGTTCATCATCTTGTCAAGTAGCTTAGTTCTTGATGCTTCGCTAGGTCTATCAAGGGTGTTTTTTATCGTGACACCATCGCTAAATGGATTGCCAACCAAGGCTCAGAGAGACTCCATTCACCCTCATCTAAGAGCAGGTTATGAATTCAGAGTTTTCCTTCTCCTAGACCAGTTGCCATCCAAAGCTATAGAACCCAGTCTGTCCTGCTATTTTACCCATAGCTGGAGGGAGAAGAGGATTCACACCTAAGGCTAATAGCACGTAAGTGAATGTAATGGATTCAACTGGAATTCGAACTCGGCTCTCCGATTCCTCAATCCAAGCCGCTATCCATTACTCCACCGTGCCTCCTTAACGTCATAACAATACACAGAGCAGAAAAGAATCTGTGGAGAGTCATGATCAACCACTTCCCGAAATGACATAGAATTTCACCACTCACCACCTCAGCTATGAGTTAAATAACAGTGTAGACTGGGCTTTCTAGCCTTGGTTGGCAGTCAGTCTGGTAAAAAAATTCCTCTGGAGTCGAAATCGTGGAGAAGATATCGCGACACAGTTATTTCCCTGGAAAGGTATGACAATTCAGAAACGATTTCGAGAAGGAATCCGCGGAAAAGACGAGGGAATAACCCAGTCTATTATCTTTTCCAAGAAAGATGGCAATTCAGAGATAATTTTCAAAAACAAAAATTTGTGAACAAGGCAAAAGAAAATCTCAACACTATCTTTCCAAAGATGTCATGCAGGTAGAGGTAATTAAAATAAAGAAAAGGAATATGTGAAAAGATATGATCGCCTATGCCTCTAAGAGATTATATATATATATATATATATATATATATATATATATATATATATATATATGCACATTTCATTGAATACGACAGACAAGGTGCTTTTATTTCGTTTTTATACAATTTCACATGCGATCTAATTTTTTTTCTTTTCGGATGATAAATTACATAAAAAACTGTTCAAATGTTCTTTTTATCCAAGCGCTTTCGGCTATACATTTAGCCACTTTCACGGATTAAATATTTTAACTGTTAAATAAGAAATAGTTTGTTGTATTTTATAAAACATACATACAACAAACTATTTCTTATTTAACAGATAAAATAAAAAAACTAAATAAAAGCACCTTGTCTGTCGTATTCAATGTAATGTACATATATATATATATATTTCGATAAACGTGCAATCAATTTACAAATTCATGAATTATTCACACAAAAACAAATGCAAAGGTTAATGATTTAATTGGCGAGAAATCCATCGTCGCAAACAATTCAAATAATATACAAAAACCTCCGAATCCGTTATGAATGAAAAGATCCTTGTTTCTATAAATTTCTGCCGCATTAGTTCTTATTTTTACTACAAGCTTTCGTCTGTTCCTACAGACATCTTCAGGTATGGAATAGATGTTGTTCTTGTTTTTTTCTCTCAGTAATCAGAGGACAACGAAAATATATGTATTGTTGTATCCGAAAATGCTATTGAAATGAGTTATTGTTTTTGGAGCGCGCAGTAGCAACGCTGAGTTTGATTGTTAAATTTTTAAAAGTTGTGCGTTCATATATGGTGATGAACGAATTTTTACTGGTAAATTTTCTGTCAAAGTGGCATGAACTATATTGTTCAATAATTACAGTAATGTCGCACTTATTATCCAAAAGTCGCACTTGGATCAGTTATTTAAATTACGATAAACGTGCAATCAATTTACAAATTCATGAATTATTCACACCAAAACTAATGCAAAGGTTAATGATTTAATTGGCGAGAAATCCATCATCGCAAACAATTCAAATAATATACAAAAACCTATACATATACAAAAAATAAGAACGAATAAAGTTATTGTTTTTGGAGCGTGCAGTAGCAACGCTGAGTTTGATTTTAATTTTTTAACAGTTGTGCGTTCATGTACAAATATGGTGATAAACGAATTTTTTACAAAAAAAAAATTTAAAAAAAAATTAAATTCGTGTTAAAGAAATCTTGCCTATTTGTTAGATTAAGCTTTGAACCGTTGTTCTTAGAAATCATAATGGAGTTCTCTGAAGTTTTTATAAGAGTAGTAGACTTAACTTTGAGCAATAAGAATGTATAATTTCTCTCCATGCTTAAGAGAAGAATCGTTAAGGATCGGAAATAAACTTCATATATATATATATATATATATATATATAATTCCAGGATCCTTTTCCAATTTATTCAAGATGATATTCGCCCTCTCTAACCTTCTAACTTTCTGTCCTGCAGGTTTCACGTACAATTTCATTTTCAAGCCTTTTTTCACACCTCTTTGGACTGTCATAGCCGAATCTCCTCTCTTACATACCAAACGTATTATGGATTGAGTTGGATCTTTTCTAATTGATCTCTTTAGCTCTAAGTTAAAATGTTGGTCCCTCTTCTAGTTGTGACCTTCTGATCCCTCTTTTCTCTCCACTGTTCCCTCTTTTTTAAACTTATTCGCCGTTCTCTTGATGGTTCTTGAATAGACTTTGAAGATGGAAGCCAAAGTATGAAAATTGGTACCATTATTGAAGGACTGAATAATCTTTTTCCTCTCACCATTGCTTTTCTCTTTCTAGCTGAACAACTCAAAGAGTTTTTGTTATCCTTACGACAAATGGTGTCAAGATAGGTAAGCGTCTTATCTGAAAACCCGAGAAAAAAGAAATTCAACTAGATTAGTGGTGTTTTTGGATGTTAAACATTTTCTAGGATGGTCAATTATGCTTTAAGGCGATCTGGACAGTGTTGCTGTTACTCCCAGTATATATATATATATATATATATATATATATATATATATATATATATATATATGAAGAAATATAGTCTTAAGGTGTGCTATATTTATGGGATAAAGTGCTCAATATCAGGGATAGAGCGTGTGTAAATATAAAAATATATAAATATAAAATATATATATATATATATATGTAAATATAAAAATGAACATAGAAGTCAACACTTATACAAGCGACAGTCTGTTTCAGTATTTATCATTTCACCCACGGAAACGAATATGGCACAAGGCCGGTTTTATTAGGGTTTCTCCGAGCCCGTAGGCTCGGCCAAAAAAATAGCCTTTGAAGCCGATTAGACGGGTTCAGGGGCTGTTCATTTCCCCGGACGAAACCTTGCCCTTCGGCAAAGCTTCGTCTGGTTCTCTGCTAACGCAGAGAGTTCGACAGGAGGCGTGCGCAGTCAAAGACCGCGAGACGTTATTTTAATAGTCTGTTTCATGCTACATACAAGGCCTGACGATTGTATCTAGTATGAAACAGACTGTCGCCTCTAAGTGTTGTCTTCTATGTTCATTTTTATATATATATATATATATATATATATATATATATATATATATATATATATATGTATGTATATATATATATATATGTATGTATGTATGGATATATATATATATATATATATAGTAATTGGCAATGTTTTTTTTTTTTTGTTGTTTTTTTTTGGTTATTTTAAAAACTAAGCCAGAGCAGAATTGCATATCTTTAGGTTGGTTTAAAAAAAGAACGAATAACTTATGTATTCAACGTGCCAAAAAGAAATCTCCACCTCTTAATATATTTACAAAACACTTTCACTGACTACAAAACTAGTAATGATAACTCCAACCTAAATATATGCAATTCCGGTTTAGCTTGCTTTTTAAAATAACCAAAAAAACATTCCAATTTACGACTATAACTATCGTTTGAAATAATCCTCCTTCCTCTTTTATCGTATAACTATGTGCTATTCTCACCTCTACTCCTTCACCACTAACTCTTTGAAGGCTTCGAAATGCTGTGCCTAAACCCTTGACTGTTGTTGTCGAAAATACATTTTTCAGGTCTGGCCATTACGTTAACACCTCAACTATCCTGAACACAACTAATCCAAACAGATAACTGAAATTTTTATATAAGATCAGCGTTCCGTTTAAATATGTCCATCGTCTTTTCATGTTGAATTTTATATGTTCTAATGTTAATTATGTTTTATGAATATGGCCTGATGATGGTCTAAAATAGACCGAAACGTCCGACGTTGACTTTATATTAACATTAATACAGCATAATTGCATATTAAGATTTTTGTTTGTTTTTTCTGTATAGTTTTCTTCATACTGTCGGATCTATATCCATATATTTGCTTACATATATATATATATATATATATATATATATATATATATATATATGATGCATCCATAAAAACAAACACCTGCTTAAGCACGTAATCGATTAATTTATGATTTATGTATATGTAATTTCACTATCTGTCTATATTTATGAGATGAGGGGCGCCTCGGAGTGGTGTAATGGTTAACAAGCTTGTCTCGCTAGAACAATTACGACTGAGTAGTGAGATCGGCCTTGTGCCACATCTAAGCTACACTTGGAAAATCATTATATTTCTGAGATGAAAAAAAAAACTGGGATAGGCGGGCACAAGAGGTTCATAATAACACTCAGAAAACAGTCTGCCTGCCTTATGTGAAGGGGTTATCAGAGAAAATACCAAGGATCTGTGGTCCATATAACATCAGGACAACCTTCAAAAGCTGGATGTCACTTCGCAGATATCTCTCCCGAATAAGACCCCCCTATAGAGGAGAACATGACTAAAGACTGTGTGTACGCTATCCCGTGAAGCTGCGGAAAGGAATATAAAGGAGAAACAGGCCGCCCCCTTAAGGTAAGGCTTCAAGAAAGCTGTAACATGAGGAGAAGTAGAAAATCAGGCGTGGCTGACCACATATGGAGAGAGAAGGGAGATCACCGCATTCTGTGGATCAGGTTGAGATCATAGACAAAGAACACCAATTGAAATTTCGTAACCTTAAGGAATCAGCACATATGCTAGGTTGCAAAAATCTCCTGAGCCAACCAAGCATAGAAATGAATACAATATGGGAACTAGTAATAAGCAGTGCCAGAGAAAAGCTATAATAACAACAAAAATTGCAATATGAGCTCAGGACCCAAAGAGTGTGAGTTCAATACCCGGTTAACTGGAAAACTTTCAGAGGGATTATTAACAGGAGATAACTGACATCCATTAAACATGGCACGTGAAACCAGAACAATCTAGCCCAGTGAGCGAAATAAAGGGTTCAGTTCGACATTCCAACCACCTGAAGAAGTCCGGAGCGTATAACGGCCGAAACATTGTAATAAATATGGCGACAAAGATGAGGACAATAGTCCGAATAATCAAATAATGCCATTTCACCTTTGTAAGTACAATACTAACTATACGTACCATCTATTAATATTCACAGAATCCAGCATTAATAGCATTTTTTAATTATCTTTACACATACATAATTCCATATTATAGATCATACTCGATTAATTTATAACATGTCCATATATAATTTCACCTTTGGATGTAAAAGCCTACCTTCCCAATCCATTAGATACGTTATTGTATCAATTTCGTGAATGCTAATTTTATTTCATGAGAGATTAATTTAAATATTTTATATCGACCATATTTTATGCAAAAAGAGAGTTATCTCCCTTGATATATAATGTTCTTACATAATTTTTTAGATGAATTAAAATGATTATTAATTTTCAATTTTTTTAATTCTTCGTCTTTCGAAGTTAAGAATTTGAACGATATAAATTATAAATAATTGATTATAATATTATAGTCAACAATAATAAAATAAACAAGTCTTAACACACAGTTTTCAACCATCACCATGAGCCGTTCTTGATTCCGATATAGATCGTATAGAGCAGAGATCGGGTAATAACAACCCGGATGTTCAGCTGTTTACATCGACGGGTTTGATCTCGTCGATAGGTATCGAAATAAGCACCCCCGGGAGGTAGTATGAACTTGGACTAAGGTCGGCTGCTCGGATTCGGTGGTGAGCGTAAGCTACATTGACAGAGTTCTAGTTAAGAGAGTCGACGCAGGGCTCGTTTTCATCTTATAGTTTACTCGGATCATAGGCTTGTCCGGGTTCGGGTAAACTTAGATAAGCCTAAAGTTAAGATGGCTGGTTACTGAAAACTGAACCCATCAATATTTGGTGGGTAAGATTTCCGGGACCAACTTCTACTAATGCTACATCGTGAATTGTCCGGATCTGTGATTTGGAATAAGTTGTGAGATTCTCTGAAACCCAAACTTAGGTCTTTTGCTGCTGATTTTAGTCGTCGACTCAATCTAGCAGGGTTAGCAGCGCAAAAATCTTGTGAGGCCAAAGTAGATCGCGCGATTAAATCCCGTGACAGTGGAGACGTAGTCGTAGCTACAGTGGATCAGGCCTCTTTGCTTATCAAGAAGGATCAAGCTGTAGTAGTTAGGGCTAGGATAAAAAGCTGTTTCTTGATCTAAGCTTTCGGCTCACATGAGCCATCTTCAGAGTTGTTATATGAATATTTAAACAAAGATTAACCATCAAAGATGATATTCTGATATGCTGACATTAAAGTTTGCCATGCTACGATAAAGGCCGCGGAATAGCAGCCGCAGATCGTAAATTCATGATTCGGTTCTATGGTGTCAATATTTTCACCCGAAATTAAAGGAAATATAAGGAGTTTAGAACGGCACATGATCAAACATAATAGACATTCATTGTCTGTTTTTAACAATATATATTTAAATAATGATATGCAGCTCCAATATACTATATATATATATATATATATATATATATATATATATATATATATATATGTATATATATGTGTGTGTGTGTGTGTGTGTATTGATGCATGTTTCATTAAATAATATAGACAAGTTTTGTCTATTTATTTTAAGTAAGTTTCTTTCATATTGTCTGATAAGCTTAATAACATTATCATTGAAAGACGAAAGGAAATCACCATACTGATACATGTTTAAATCCAATCTAAGCTTTCGGCTTACATAAGTCATTATCAAAGATGAGAATTACTTTTCAATATATCAACCAATACACAGAACACTAATGATAGTCTGTTTTTTTTGCATGAAAAATTTCAAAGCAACGACTAACTCGTGTATACGAGACGCGGAAGCGAAAATCGCGTCACACCTCGTGACGTCAAACATGACCACGCGAGAGTGAAAACGAGAAGTATTAAGTATGGGGAGCCGTTGGTATAAACCAATGGCTTCTGTTATCAATTTTAGGCATTTAGGAATGTCTGTGGAGATTTCATAATTAATTTTGTTCAGGTTAGGTTTCAACTGTTTTATGTATATAGCTTCAAGAATTTTTAGTTTTGTTTACTGTTTTCATGTTTAAGTATAGTTGTGTTTTCAACAAGGATTTTCCGGAATTGTGTATGCGGCCAGGCATGTTGTTTTAAATGCCTAACCTATATATATATATATATACAGAGTACGCCCCAAAACTCTATACTCACTTCAGGAAGAGACAAAACTAGTATAAATATTGTAATTCTAATGGCTTCTGTTATCAATTTTAGGCATTTAAGAATATTTGTGAAGATTTCATAGTTCATAAAAGAAAATTCCATGTTCATCATTAATTAATAATAGCAAAGTATCGGAAGCTCTTGAAGGATTGAAATAAAGTTCAAATATATATATATATAATTACTGGATTATTTTCCAAATTATTCAAGATGATCTTCGCCCTCTGTAACTGTGGTAACCTAGGAAAGGTTACTGAATAGAATAATCACACAAAGGTTGATAATGAACGATAATACTTAGGACAAGAACAACACATATAAGATTCTCCATCGGCGCGTAGAAGTAGTTAGCTGGTAGATGTAAGTCAGGTGAATTCCACAATGAATCTCCAGCTGCAGGATATCTACCAACCGTCTCACGCGGTCAGATGTGGCATAAGGCCGAATGTAATGTGGGGCGTCCGAGTCTGTAGGCTCGGCCAAAAATTCCCCGTATACCCCGTATAAAACGGGAGTCGGGTAGTTGTTATTCGAGACGAGACTCTACCCTTCGACATAGCCTCGTCTGGGGATCTTCTCTGCCCCGGGGTAGAGAGTTTGACCAGCACAGCTTGAGACGAATATCCAACTGCAGACCAACATACAGTATTTACTACTGTATTTATGTGAATGTGGACGTACCCATTATCATCTGTAGGTATGCTACAGCAGTAACATTCTAATTTTCTGTCCAGGAGTAAAAAGATGCATTAGAGTGGCTCTTGGGGCTTGGATGAATATTAGTATAAATAAATGAATCTATGAAGATACATTATGACTCTTCTCCTAAACAGACCTGGCATTAAAAATTATTGAATAATATACATCAATATTAATTTTAAAATTGCCCATATTTCTTTTTTTTTTCCTGCTATTATTATTCCGATAGATTGTAAAGATGTACCGTGGAATTTCCGTGACTCCTGTTTCAGTGATCTGCGCTTGTCCGGGCGGCGTTTGTTTCGTGTGTCAAAGACTGAACGCGAGATATATATATATATATATATATATATATATATATATATTTTTTAATCTTCCTTTCTAGTACATGAATCAGCGCCTGTTTTTATAGAACTGTCAGCGCTTGTGAGGCGATAGAAAGTAACGGCTCGGGAAAGGAGGGAGATCACGATGACTGTTGGTTTGCAGTGGGTGACTGGACGGCGAGAGCAGAAATTTATCGGAGGGAAAAAAAGGGGGAGAAGAAGAGACGACGGGGTTAAATCTGGAAAGAGAGTTCCAGAGCAGACACTAAGAGACGACGTAGACAAAAAGGACAAAGAATAGGAAGCGGGTGGAGAGATGGCAATAGGGACGGGGAGATTATGTGCGGGGTTATCAGAAGAGGAAGTTAAAAGAGCGGATGGTGACAAGGAGAAAGCGAAAATGGATTAATTCGGGCCATGGAAACTGGGGCGAAAGTCGAAGTTACAGCGAACTAAGAGACTAACAAAAAAGAAAAGAAAAGAAAAACAAATACTGATAATGAAGATGGTAGATGAAAGAATTTAATTAAAAAAATATTAACTAGCTTAAAAGCTGACCGATTGGGCTACAATTAAGCTAGTTAGCGCAGAGGGAGCTTGGATGGACTGTTGGTTTGTTCAGGAGTTTGGGAACCCCAAAATCTTTGCTTATTCTCAGCATTAGAAGCTCTCCTCGCAGCCATTTGATCTGAGTTTTCATTTGCATGGGACTTTCTTTTCTTTGCAGCTTTTAGTTCCTTTGATTGCAATCAGGTCCTCTGTTGGCAGAGATTTCTTTTGGCGAGGCACACTTTCGCTAGATTTCATAATTCATTTCAGTTATTCCTAAGTTTATTTCCAAGTTATAAAAACTGTTACTGTACAAAAAATTCGTCGCAAAAAAATCACGTTATAAAAAAAAAGTCGTCGAAAACAATCGCCGTAATGAAAATTTAAGAATCCAAAATTTCAAAATTGCTGGTCCAGATCTGGCTCGCAATGTTTTTAATTTGTTCAGGGAGTCGGCTTGATTACGAAGTGCTATATGTTGGGTTACGGCCACTCGGAGTAAAGATGAAAAGAGTGACACCTTGACATACTGACATTCATATGAAAGACTGCTTTCAAAAGGAAAGATACAGAAAGATAGGGACGAGACTGGAAGAAATAAGCCAGAAGACACAAACCAGAAATTTCGGACTGGCGTATATTAACTCCGAAAAACCAGGGATGAGAAGCAAATTTGAGTGGGAAACTCGAGCGGTGTTCGTTCTTTCTTTTTTAACATTTGCTATCTTAACATTTATTGTATCCTACCCAAGCACAATTAACTAATAAAGGATGAAAATTATCTCATGGATATTGAGGATATTCTGCTTTTCTTTTTATTATTATTATTATTATTATTATTATTATTATTATCCAAATATAAAATCCACTATTTTTTTATTCATAAAGTTGAATGTCTGTCTATATCTCTGGGGTGAAGTATTATGATTATTGCATCATTTACATTATTCGGACTATTATCCTCATCTTCATTGCCATATTCACAACGTTTCAGCCTCTATATCTCTGAGAGGAGGTATTATGATTACTTGCATTATTTACATTATTCGGACTGTTATCCTCATCTTCATTGCTATATTCACAACGTTTCAGCCTCTATATCTCTGAGATGAGGTATTATATTCCATTATTCGGACTGTTATCCTCATCTTCATTGCCATATTCACAACGTTTCGGCCTCTATATCTCTGAGATATTTCACAATATTCGGACTATCCTCATCTTCATTGCCATATTCACAACGTTTCAGCCTCTATATCTCTGAGATGAGGTATTATGATTACTTGCATTATTTACATTATTCGGACTATCCTCATCTTCATTATTCACAACCTATATCTCTGAGATGAGGTATTATGATTACTTGCATTATTGACAATATTCGGACTGTTATCCTCATCTTCATTGCCATATTCATATCTCTGAGATGAGGTATTTCATTATTGACAATAACGTTATCCTCATTTCAGCCATATTCACAACGTTTCTCTGAGATGAGGTATTGATTGATTACAATTGGACTGCTATCCTTATTGCCATATTCGAACTGTTATCCTCATCTTCATTGCTATATTCATAACGTTTCATTGCTATATTCTACTTATCGGCCTCTATATCTCTGAGATGAGGTATTATGATTACTTGCATTATTGACATTATTTGCCATATTCACAACGTTTCGGCCTCTATATCTCTGAGATGAGGATGAGGATTGACAATATATTCGGACTGCTATCCTCATCTTCATTGCCATATTCACAACGTTTCAGCCTCTATATCTCTGAGATGAGGTATTATGATTACTTGCATTATTTACATTATTCGGACTGTTATCCTCATATTCATTGCTATATTCATAACTTTTCGGCCTCTAGATCTCTGAGATGAGGTATTATGGTTACTTGCATTATTTCCATTATTCGGACTGTTATCCTCATCTTCATTGCCATATTCACAACGTTTCAGCCTCTATATCTCTGAGATGAGGTATTATGATTACTTGCTTTATTTACATTATTCGGACTGTTATCCTCATCTTCATTGCTATATTCACAACGTTTCAGCCTCTATATCTCTGAGATGAGGTATTATGATTACTTGCATTATTGACAATATTCGGACTGCTATCCTCATCTTCATTGCCATATTCACAACGTTTCAGCCTCTATATCTCTGAGATGAGGTATTATGATTACTTGCATTATTTACATTATTCGGACTGTTATCCTCATATTCATTGCTATATTCATAACTTTTCGGCCTCTAGATCTCTGAGATGAGGTATTATGGATTACTTGCATTATTTCCATTATTCATTGGACTCTGAGATGAGGTTATCTTGCATTATTTCCATCTTCATTATCCCATATTGCCACAACGTTTCAGCCTCTATATTCTGAGATGAGGTATTATGATTACTTGCATTATTTACATTATTCGGACTGTTATCCTCATCTTCATTGCCATATTCACAACGTTTCGGCCTCTATATCTTTGAGATGAGGTATTATGATTACTTGTATTATTTACATTATTCGACTTTTTGCCATATTCACAACGTTTCAGCCTCTATATCTCTGAGATGAGGTATTATGATTACTTGCATTATTTACATTATTCGGACTGTTATCCTCATCTTCATTGCCATATTCACAACGTTTCGGCCTCTAGATCTCTGAGATGAGGTATTATGATTACTTGCATTATTTACATTTTTCGGACTGTTATCCTCATCTTCATTGCTATATTCACAACGTTTCGGCCTCTATATCTCTGAGATGAGGTATTATAATTACTTGCATTATTTACATTATTCGGACTGTTATCATCATCTTCATTGCTATATTCACAACGTTTCGGCCTCTATGTCTCTGAGATGAGGTATTATAATTACTTGCATTATTTACATTATTCGGACTGTTATCCTCATATTCATTGCCATATTCACAACGTTTCGGCCTCTATATCTCTGAGATGAGGTATTATGATTACTTGCATTATTTACTTTATTCGAACTGTTATCTTCATCTTCATTGCTATATTCACAACGTTTCAGCCTCTATATCTTTGAGATGAGGTATTATGATTACTTGTATTATTTACATTATTCGGACTGCTATCCTCATCTTCATTGCTATATTCACAACGTTTCGGCCTCTAGATTTCTGAGATGAGGTATTATGATTACTTGCATCATTTACATTATTCGAACTATTATCCTCATCTTCATTGCTATATTCACAACGTTTCGGCCGTTTTACGCTCCGACTTTCTTCAACTGTTTGGAATTTCGAACTGAATGCTTTATTTTGTCCACAGAGGTAGATTGTTCTAGTTCCACGTGCCATGCCTCTCCGGATGTCTCAGTTATTTCCCTTTAACTCAACTCTCCAAATTTTGGTTTAGCACTGTTTTGGCCTGGTTATTAAACTCACGAATCTTTTGGTCTAGTCATTGGATCAAACCAACGTCACTTGGGCCATGTTGAAGGTAGTAAAATTTTTTAAATAGAAAAAAATCTCAAGTTGATGTAAGACCTTGCCGCAAAACATTGTCACTTTATTTAAGATGGAATGATCTATTACGACAGGTCTCCAATTGTATGTAGATAATTTGTATTTATTTTCATTTTTCCTAGTTGAATTGTTCACCTACATTGCATATCTGAGCAGTGCTTGGTGACCCACGCTTTCTTATCAGCATTTTTTTTTCTACCTAAATTTATATACATTAGAAATTTCACTAAACACAACTATTAAAGAATTAAAAATTTTCGCGGATTTCGACAAGAAAAATTTCAAGTTGATGTTAAAAACTGCAGCAAAATATTATTAATTTAAGATGTAATGATCTTTTATGACATGTCTTTAATTTTATTTACAGACATTGTATTTATTTTCAATTTGTCTAGATGTGCACCAGAAGGTTTTCCTCGCTTGAATCCATCAATCAAATCTACCATTCATCCTTGCATTGAATACTGTTGCCATAGTCCCCGCCCGCTGTTCATTTACAGGTCCTCGACAAAATCCAGAGAGGGATATGCAATGTGATAGGTCCTGATCTGGCATCTCGTTTATAGTCGCTTTCTCAAAGACATGCAGTGGCTCCCCTCTGTCGTTTCTACAAACATTTTCATGATAACTGATCTGAAGAGATACTTTCACTGGTACATGAAATTAAGCGCGCTGCAGGGTTGGCAGCTCGGTCCCACTGTTTTTACTGTCGAAACGGTGAAATGTAACCACCACTTCTACTCCAACAGCTTCTTCTCTCACACTTCCCGACAATGGAACTCCTTTCTTTCTATATGCTTTCCTGACAGCTATCATCTTCAAATATTCAAGTGTAATGTCGATTGACATCTTCTGATGTCTTGATCCTCATCCCCGTCCTTCTCTATATCCTTTCCTCAAACACCCCTCTCTACTCTTGCCCTCATTCTCTGTAACCCCTTGATAGTGACACTCCCGCTTTGTTTGGGGTGAAATGCTTAAAAAATTATTCACCTATATTGCATTTGATCCATTATTTTACATGATTAAGTTACAATGAAATTTGTATTTTATATGAGTCCTACCTTATGAAAAGTAAGGTGTGGTAGTGTGGAGGGCCATGAATCATAGATTGCGGTGGGGTAGAAGAGCATTGAAACGGATCTGGTGGGGACAACAATAAATGAAAGGAGTTGAGAACAGAAAATGGTGATTGATGCTGCAGTTGAATTTTTAAAGATCGTAGGTGGGAGGAAACAAGAAACCGGAAGAGATTTCCACATGCGGGAAGTGCGAGAGAAGAAACTGTTAACATAGAACTTACGGTTACATCTAGCCATTTCAACAGTGAAATAATGAGACCTTGCCGCAAATCAAGTTAGTCCGTTAAGCGCCATACGTGATACATACTTAGATGATCATATCTCTTTCGTTCCATGACTGACTAGGCCCCATACGTGATACACGCTTGGACGATCATGTCGCTTTCAATCCATGACTGACTAGGTCCCGTACGTGATACACGCTTGGGCGCGCACGTCTCTTTCAGTCCATAACAGACTTGGTCCCATACGTGATACACGCTTGGGTGAGCATGCCTCTTTCGATTAAAGACAGACTAGATCCCATACGTGATACACGCTTGAATGATCATGTCTCTTTCAATCCATGACTGACTAGGTCCCATACGTGATACACGCTTGGGTGAGCATGCTTCTTTCAATCCATGACTGACTAGGCCGCATACGTGACACACGCTTGGGCAATCATGTCGCTTTCAGTCCATGACCTGACTAGGTCCCATACGTGATACACGCTTGGGTGAGCATGCCTCTTTCAATCCATGACTGACTAGGCCCCATACGTGATACACGCTTGGGTGAGCATGCCTCTTTCAATCCATGACTGACTAGGCCCCATACGTGATACACGCTTGGGCGCGCACGTCTCTTTCGATTTAAGACTGACTAGATCCCATACGTGATACACGCTTGAATGATCATGTCTCTTTCAATCCTTGACTGACTAGGTTCCATACGTGACACACGCTTGGGCAATCATGTCGCTTTCCGTCCATGACTGAATAGGTCCCATACGTGATACACGCTTGGGTGAGCATGCCTCTTTCAATCCATGACTGACTAGGCCCCATACGTGATACACGCTTGGGCAATCATGTCGCTTTCAGTCCATGACTGGCGAGTTTCCATACGTGATACATTCTTGGGTGAGCATGCCTCTTTCAATCCATGACTGACTAGGCCCCATACGTAATACACGCTTGGGCGCGCATGTCTCTTTCAGTCCATAACTGACTAGGTCCCATACGTGATACACCCTTGGGTGAGCATGCCTCTTTCAATACATGACTGACTAGATACCATACGTGATACACACTTGGGCAATCATGTCTCTTTCGATTAAAGACTGACTAGATGTCATACTTGATATACGCTTGGGCTATCATGTCTCTTTTGATCCAAGACTGACTAGATGTCACATGTTATACACGCTTGGGCGATCATGTCTCTTGATTTACTTAAGACTAGCAGTAGAGCCCGGCGTTGCCCGGGGATGTTACAGTAAGAGATAGATCAAGTATCGACCATCATAAAGACTGAAAAATAAAATTGACAAAGATTATTGTTTAAGGTTGACGGACACGCATGTCTGAATTAGTTTTTTTTTTTTTTTTTTTTTTTTACTAATTGGTCAAACCCAAACTCAAACAAAAACATTGTTTTCAATCGTTATGAGTCTCCCGATTGAATAGAATTTTATTATGAACAATTGTCTTGTAAATTAAATTTTAAAAACATTCTGAATGTAAAAATAAAGAAAAAAGTGTGCAAGACAAAAAAACACTAACTGCCAAAAGAAAAAGTGAACTTTTGTTGAAATCGGTTGAAAAATGTAGGAAATCCGATCCCATATATAAACGAACACACACACACACACACACACACACACACACACACACACACACACACACACACAAAAACAAACAACCTGGGTTTTGTAATAAGTATAACTCAGTATGAGTTGTCCCCGTTTCATTCTCGCGACAGCGATGCCTCTTAATCGTGGTTTCAAATTGATTTCGTGCAAAACCATTTGTATTTTTTCATATTTGTGGCGCTGTCATAACCACCGCAAGGTAGTTTTACTTATTTCTGTGAAGTTTTGTTGAAATAGGTTGAAAAATGTGGAAAATCCGATCCAATATATAAACGAACAGACACACACACAACCTGGGTTTTATAATAAGTATGATGTAATGATCCCTTATGATATTTCTCTAATATCTATTAAGATACATTGTATTCATTTTAAATTTTTCCAGATATGCGCCAGAAAGTTTTTTCTCGCCTGAATCCATCCCTTCAAAACTATAACTCAACCATTCGTCCTTGCATTGAATACTGTTGCCATATATGGTCTGGTTACCCCGCTGTTCATCTCGAGGTTTACAACAACATCCAGAGACAAAATACCATTTCTTTCTGAGGTAGACCAATTGCCATCCAAGGCTATCGAATCCGATATGTCCTGCTAGGTGTGCGGGGAGAAAGAAGAGGATTCATACTTTTCCCAAGGGTATTAGCACGTAATCGAATGTAATGGATTCGACTGGGATTCGAACTCGTCTCTCCGATTCCTCAATCTGAACCGCTATCTACCTTTTACCAAACGATTACTATTCAGACAGACAGACAGACAGACAGACACACACACACACACACACACACACATATATATATATATATATATATATATATATATATATATATATATATATATATATATATATATATATATATATATATATATATATATAAAATTAAATAACAAACATTTTTAAACACATCAGGTTAACAAGATCAAAATAAAACTAAATTTTATTTTGATTTTCTTATTAACCTGGTGGATTTGAAAATCCTTGTAAATTAATTTTAATTTTACAAGGTGAAATGATCATCAGCAATATTATGGAGTAATCCCTAATTTCTATTGTTTATAAAATTATATATATATATATATATATATATAAATCGAGTTCTCTCAGTCACTGTGTGTTTATCTAAAAATAAATACGCTTAAATTCACCTTCATCCCTGCCGTGCGCCAACGGCTTAGTGGTAGAATCCCCGTCTGACGGGTTTCGATCCTGGCAACCGGACATCTAGCCAGACTGATGAGCTGTGATACAGCGAAACAGACTCTCTGTGGATGATAATATATATATATATATATATATATATATATATATATATATATATATATTATAAATTAATTGATTTAAAATATGGTTTTTTCGCTACACAGTTCCAACCATGTTTCAAAAATAGCTTTAAAAACCCTGAATTTAATTTTGCAATTAAATTAAAAGCATTAGTTCCATTTCATCTTCAAGCGAATTTTGGAGTAACTTTTAAAAATTACCGGGTTTTAAATACACAGCTAAAATCACGTTTCCATGGTTACAGAATATTCTACTTTAAATTGAACAAGGGATGTCTAGATTTTCCTTATGTCAGTATCATTGTATCAGTTATTAGCTACAATTTGGTAAGGGGTAGGGATGTATTTTACAATGAAACCTGACATCAGTTGAATGGATGTCGTCTGAATATAGGTAGCAATCCGTTGGTATAATCCAAGCGAGTCTTATTAGCACAATTTAGAATTTGAATTATTAATAGCAATATATTATATATATATATATATATATATATATATATATATATATATATGTGTGTGTGTGTGTGTGTGTGTGTGTGTGTGTGTGTGTGTGTGTCATTTTCTAAACCATAGGAATTAAGATTACTCCATAATATTGCTGATGATCATTTCACCTTTTAAAATTTAAATTAAAATTACAAAGATTTTCAAATCCATGACGTTAACAAGTAAGATCAAAATAAAACCCTATTTGAGCGTTGAATAAAACATTGAGTTCTCTCTCTGAATCAGTTTTAATATTTTATTTTATATTGTATCAATAAGATTCACTTGGAATATATATCAACTGGATTTCATATATATGTGCGTGTGTGCCATCTTGACACCATTTGTCGTAAGAATCACTGAAAAACCATTTGAGTTATTCAGTTAGAAATAGAACAGTTTGAAATCGTCTTGTGACAAGCCGACTATGTCTTCCTAACTGAGCAATGGTGAGAGGATAAAGATCATTCAAGGCTTCAGTAATGGTACGAAAATTCATACTCTGACTTCTATCTTCAAATTCTATTCAAGATCCATCAAAAAACGGTGAATAATTTTTAAAAAGTGGGAACAGTAGAAAGGAAATCTGGATCAGGAGGTCACAAAAGCGACAGAGATCATCATTTTAACTTAGCTAAATACATTCTTATTGTTCAAAGTAGAGTTCTATAGTTTTATAAAAGAAAAACCTCAGAGAATTCCAGTAAGATATCTTTAATTATTTCTAAGATACAATGGTTCAAATCTTAATCTAACAACTGGACAATTTTGCTGTTACACGATTTGGACAATTTTACTGTTACACCCGGCATATTAAACTCTATAATCACCAGATTTAAATGAGCTTGAGAAACGACATAGCACGTGTACTGAGCAACTAGTTGAATAAATATTGTATATATATATAGGGTCGACGAGTATTACCCACGAACCCGTGGTGTGGGAGGGCAATCCTGATTGGGGACCCGGGCAGTGTATTGTGACACACGCTTTCTTGTCAACATTTGTTTTTTCTACCTATTTTATATACGTTACTAATTTAACTAAGCACAGCTGACTGTCAAAGCATTAAAAATCTTCGCGGATTTCGACAAGAAAAAAATTCAAGTTGATTTTAAAAACTGGTGCAAATCATTATTGATTTACTTAACATGATAAATTTGTATTTATAGATATTGTATCTATTTTCAATTTTCTTCACTCTGTGTAACCTCTTCTGTTCTAGTGGCACTCACGCCTTGCTTGGGGTGATGTACTTAAAAAAAATGAACTTTAGATCAGTTAAAATTCCTCAAATAAAATTTCAGAAAAGTATGTTTTATTTTTGAAAGATTTTTAAAAAGGGAATTACATCGTGGTGATGGACCGTTAAAAATGGCGCTAAAATCAGCAAATTTTCAGCAAAGTAAAAATTATTTTCAGTCTACAATGAAAAATGAAAGGTAATCCGTGTTTTCTATTGAAAATGAATGTGTTCAATCCCTTGACTGCGATGAAGTTGTGAATAAATTTGATCATGGTAAACCTCAAAAAATCACCCTATAAAATTCACTATTTTTTTAACCATAATGTTGTAGTTGTTAAAATTACTAAATATTTTAACAAGAAAAATCTCAAGTTCATGTTAAAAATTGCCGCAAAACGTTGATTTATTTAAGATGGAATGATTTATTATGACATGTCTTTCATTTGTATTTAGATACATTGTATTTATTTCCAATTCTTCTAGTTGAATTGTTCATCTACATCGCATATGATCCATTATTGTACATAATTAGGTTACAACAAAATTCGTATTTTATATGAATACTATCTTATGAAAATTAAAATGGCGTAGAGATGGGAGCCGTATCATAGACTGTTGGGGTTCACGAGACCTTTGCACCGGTCCCGGAAGAAACTAGAGACATTTATGCAGGTCCCACTCTCGTCAGTTGTTTCACGGTGAAACTCAGAAATAAACTAATCATAAATATATATTATATCTATATCTATATTATAAAAGTAAACTTCGTTTCTCTGTCCGTCATACACTGTCGGCTCGTGAGATGGCGTGCAGGAATTCAATATGCATATATCTGTGCAGCGCTTGAGGGACTTACATGCACCTGTGTTATTTAATGTGCAACCAAGTATGCACGCACGTGCACACGCAGTTTCATTGAATCTCCAATAAGACTTTGAAATAATACGTTCCCTTCCCAAATATTCTGAACATTCCCTACCCTGGGCTGAGCAATAAAATTGCAAAATCAAAGACAACAAACATTTCGCAAATTTATCCAGGATAGTTCAGCTGACTGAGTGATAGGTGAATCTATTTTCGAATATATTATTTCATACACAGTTTAATTGTGCATGAATGGGTTAGGGTTAGGATTAGGTCTAGGGTTAGGGTTAGGATTAGGTTTAAGGTAGGTTTAGGGTTAGGGTTTTTGTGTGTATGCGTGTGCGCGCGTGCACGCATATGTGTGTACTTGAATAGGAGAAGTTTATCCCTTTTTTTCCTGTTTAGGACTGAGTTTCCGATTTCTTCTGATATTTGATTCAGCCCTATACACCTAACGCTTGTCCTTTCTTATGCTAATATAACTCCACACCGCAACCCTCTACCTTGAGTGGCTCTTGGGTCTTGTATTGTATGCGTATTATTAAAAGTAATAATAAGATAATTATCTATGTAAACTGTGTGTGATCTTAAGTTTGTTTTGTTTTTTCCAAAAATGATCACTGTGGAAAATGTCATGAAGCCATTTCTGACCTTAGATCTCTGGTTAGGACCCGGAAGTAAATGTGTATACAACAGAAATCAAATAATAATAATAATAACAGGAGTAGATGGATTCGTTTATTTCTCCCGTTCACACTCCTCCCTGTCTTTTAAACAGGAGTAGAGGTATATCCCTTCTTTCCAGTTTAGGTTTGGGTTTCCGGTTCCTTTTTATTTCTACTTCCGTTGTATACTTCTAACGTCTCCGACTGAGCTGTGAAATGTTGTTAGCTTTTTTTTTGCTCTCCCAATAGGAGCAAATATTTTCGGCTATCGTCCGGTTCACACTTCTCCGCAGTTTTTTAACAGGAGTAGTGGTTTCTCTCTTGTTTCTTATTTAAGATTTGGTTTCCGGTTCCTTCTGACCGTCTCCGCCTGACCTCTCAAGTGTTTTTCACCAATTAAATCTTGACCCCCTTCAAGTCTAGAGTCGGTCGTTATGTTTCCTGTATAGGAAGTCTACTTCTTGCCCTTTATTACGCTAATATAACACCATACGCTAACCCTCTACCTTGAAAGGCTCTTGAGCCTTATATTGGGTGAACATTAGTAAGAAGAAAAGGGGAAAAAACACATGTAAGACAGTCGTGCATAACACAGACATATGCATGTGCGATGGATAAATTATCGTCTGAATTACGCAAAAATGAAAATAATAATGACATCAAAGAAGTTGGGGAGAATCATATCCTAAAGGTACATGCCACATAGAAGAAGAAGAAGAAGAAGAAGAAGAAGGCAGTATCTACTGTAGTAGATTGCACAGTGTGCGATGGATAAATTGTCGTCTAATTTACGAAAAAAAAAAAAAAGAAAAAATGAAAGTAACACTGACATCTCATTTTGACAGATATATTTACCAAAATTACATAAAAATATTTTGAAATACTAAAGAGTAAATTTATCCAATAAAATTGCCATTGGCTTAAACCAAGAAAACCACAGCCCCGACGACTTCGAAATCTCCTGCAACTCTTCTGGACGGTTTCCTTGTTTAACTTGGTGAGTGCTGCCATAATCACTGCCTTCAGTTCATCTTTAATGTCAGGTGTTTTTTGGTCTCTTGCTCAACTGCGCTTCACACATAATAATCAAGAGAGTTACAGTCTTGGGAATGATGTGGCCAGATTTAAGCGGTGATACGGTGATGTATTCTGACAGCCATAACTGGGTACTCCTGATAGTGTGTCATGTTTCAGAGTCCTGTTGCCAGGAAGAGGGTGCTTCAGCAGCCACCCTCTTGACCCAGGACACCACTACCTCCTCAAGACACTTGATGTAGACCTCCAAGTAGGCCCTGTGTGAAGATGAATGGAGATATAACGTTGCTATCAGCAGTAATCTCTCCAAACACCTTCGTAATCGCCATTAGACTCATCCGAATCTTTCCGAATCCTCTGCAATGTCTTGAGATTGACAGCCAAACACTGACATGTTCGTATTGGAGCTTCCGGTGCGAATGCCAAGCATGCCGTTTGCAAATTTCTGGCGGAGTAAATTGCATCAGGGTGCTCTTTTACTCATAGACGATGCATAACTGATCTTGTTATACTATGCAGCCGACAAAATTAAAAACAAACAACGCGCATGCGCGTAATTAAAAATTTACCAATCACACCCTGTGTATACATGATATACGCTTATTCAGAATCACACGCAAGCAGGGTGTGACGGCCCTAGTATCAGCCCATGTCTTATAATATCGATTGCGTTTCAAGTTGAAACGCAATCGATATTATGAAGCTGAAGGGACTTGAAAGTTTCAAGTCTCTTCAGCTTTCGCCGGTTCCGTCAGCACCTGCCCCATGAGACATATTTGCTGACAAATGATAGAAGAATTAAGGAATGAGTGAGCCAACAGCACGACGCTCCAAAATGGCGCATCCTCACACAGACACACCAAATATTCAGACATACACGAAGCGAATGACTCGTTCTGAAAATAATTCTGGACCAAATAGTAGAGTTCTGCCCACTATTCGTTCGTTCTTTGCCTTCATATTTAAATAACTTTCTTCAATTTTCAATAACTCTTAAAAAAGGCCAAACTCATATCTCGAGGAGATAGCTTCTAACACAGGCTTCAGTTTCATTTGTGAAATACTGTCCCAGATTTATTTTTTATTTTTCCATTTTACATCAGAATTTTGTTACTTTTTACACTTAACAGTAATAACAAGTAACAGTTATAAATAGCATTGTAATTATTATTATTATTATTAATAATAATAATAATAATAATAATAATGATATTTTTTGATTCGTCTTTCTTATTTCTTTTGCTCGTTTACACCTCTTAGTAATAAGACGTAGTAATCTGTTGTCTGAATTTATTCAATGAAACATTGTCATTATTATTAATTTTTGACTTGTCTTTCTTTCATCTTATTTCCCATGCATGTTTACACCTCGTAGTAATAAAAAGTTGTAGTCTAATGTCTGAAACATATTTTCATTATTATTATTTTTGCTTTGTCTTCTTTGATCTCATTTGATATCTTATATAGTTAAACATAACCTTTAAGTGAAGTCTATCTTGGATTTGATAAAATGATCATTAAATGCTGGTATTTACAGAACTTATTCTTTCCTTCTGAAATGAGGAAGCTCTCGGATTTAAGGAACACATGAATGATTATTTTATTTGATATAATATAGAGTCTTACATAATATTTGCATGATAACTGTTTTGGATTTAACAAAATAGTGTTCATTAAATACGAGGATCTATAGAAGTTGATTCTTTATGAAAGGAGGAAAATGTCGGACATTAAAGACAGAATATCTTCCGCACGAATTCGCTCTATAAATCGAGGTTTTACTATATTATTTTATGTTCCTCCTTCTGAATTTACCATCAACAGAATTCCTTTCGCGTGGTGTATGTTTCTGGGATTAAGACTCCCGATAGGTCTTTCTAGGTCTTCTAATCCTTTTCGAAAGCCATGGTTGTACATGTTAATTAAACCCGTTGAGAAAACAAATAAAAAAAACAAACTTTTTCGTCCTTTCCTTTCTGTTTTTATTTATCCGCTACTTCACGTGTCATTATTGTGTTAAGGTGATCTTAGAAATGCTTTTGAGGTTGACCCTGCTCTTCATGGCTTGTGCAGAAGCGGTCAACAGTAATGGGTCTTTTTTACAAGCCTTAGGGAAAACCCAAATACGAGACGAATGTGTTCTACATGAATGAATGGATAAAAGAATGGTGGCCAGTGTTTGAACACTTGTCTTGTTTTTCTGTTTATCCACAACACAGTCAAACGAAAGCCAGCTTTGAAGAAAGCAGTCACTGATGATACAAAGGCTTTTACATATATACATATTTATATTATTGAAAACATTATTTAGATGGTTACTTATATGTGGTTAGATGGCCTATTATTTTTAAACAGTGTTTATTACGTTTACTTAAAGTACTTTACAAAAAATTGTGTTCTTCGGCGGGATTCGAAACTACGCCTATTCAAATCCTAGTATTCATTAATAATAACGTTTAAAGTAATAAATATGTCGAATTAAAAATAAATAAAAATAATTCCATTAATTCTTTTGAATACACACAAAAACACGCACGCACACACACACACAATGGTGGTGCTAATAAAGTAGTAATCGATGTAAATTTCAATATATATATATATATATATATATATATATATATATATATATATATATATATAATATTTTAAGTACAAAAATTATATAAAATCATTTTACATTAACGCAATACAAAACTTTTATATTTCAGTATTAATATTGTACTTCTTCAGGCGATCATTACTTGTGATCATTATATGCCTGAAGAAAGTCCAATCTTATATACTGAAACATGAATTTATGTGTAGCGATAAAATGTTTTTATTGTAAAATATTATAATAGAATGTGTATATATATATATATATATATATATATATATATTTGTGTGTGTGTGTGTGTGCTGAGATGAGGTATTTTAACTATTTACACTATTTACATTGTTTGGACTGTTGTACTCATCTTTATTGTCATATTAACGACGTTTTTGCCATTGTACGCTCTGGTCTTCTTCAGGATCTGGCTATATTTCTGAGATGAGGTATTTTAACTATTTACACTATTTACAATTTTTGGACAGTTGTCCTCATCTTTGTTATCATATTCATGACTCCGGCCTCCTTTAACTGACAAACATTGGACTTTCGAACCGAACTCTTTATCTAGTTCACGGGATTAGATTATTCTAGTTCCACGTGCCATGCCTTTTTTGGTTATCTTCATTTTCAATTAATTCCCTTCAGTAACTCAACCCGCCAAGTGTTTTTGTTCACCTCTGCTGTGGCCAGGTATTGAACTGACAACCCTTTGAGTCAAGTCACTTTTGTATTACTTCGACCAATGCTTTTATCGAGTGGGTCATATGTCCTTGTGGACGTATATTATCTGAAGAAGGCCGGAGTCCACAACAATGGCTGAAAAGTCGTGAATATGGTTATAAATATGAGGGCAACAGTCAGAATAATGTAAATCGAGTATACATATATATATCTGTGTGTGTGTGCGTGTGTTCGTGCGTTCGTGTGTGCGTGTGTATAATGAATGTCATCATTCGCTTTAATTTAGACACCCCCAACCCTACCTTGACTTGACCTCTCTCCGAAAGTAACTGATATGTTGATACAAATTATTAACCCTTACGCCCCTTATTGAATAGTAATTAATTTTACGAATGAACATGCTTATAAAGATGCGTAAATTTCAAGATTAGTTATTCCAGAAATTTCGCTTGAAGATGAAACAGGGCTTGATATTTTAATTCAATTTAATTTTAATAATTATATTGAGGGTTGCGGCTCTCGTTTTTGAAACATGAGAACTCTTATGTAGCGAAGGAATCATATTTTTTAAAAATTATTGTAATCTATCTATCTATCTATATATATATATATATATATATATATATATATATATATATATATATATATATATCAATTCAGCCGGGCTTTGATCCTAGCTAGAGGCAACCGGACGTCTAGCTACACTGAAGAGCTGTGATACAGCGAAACAGTCTGTCTGTGGATGACAATATATATATATATATATATATATATATATATATATATATGAATATGTGTATGTGTGGATATGTGAATATATTTTTATATTTTTATATGTGTGTACATGGGTATATGTATGTGTCTATGTGGGTACACGCCTATGTGTATGTATATACATGTATATGTTATTGTGTGTATTCGCATGTGTTTTTGAACATAGAAATATAGGTCCTTGCTGGATTAGATAATCGTTATATTTATCTTCATATATTTATATTTGATTTGTAACCTGTAGCCGATATTAAATTTGTCAAATTTTCTCAATTACAAAGCGGCCCTTTAAGTAAACGCAATTTTACTTTCCTTCGTCCCATCTCTCTCCCCCACCTCGTCTTTCCCTCCCTCTTATTCTAACATTAGATTGTCTATGGTGTGTGTATGTCACCACGAAATGTATCTTTATGCATTAGACATCCGACAACATTCATTTTTTTCTCTTAATTAAACCCCTTCCACCCATCTCTCCTAAAATTCTCTCTGTTAAGGTTTAATCTCCCTCCTCCTCATACTTACACTCTCTCTAAATTCTGTTTTTATTTCCGGAGTGGGTTTTTTTTCTGTTTTCTTTTTGAATTTGTAGGTCTGATGAATTGGATCTTATTTACGATTCCAATGTAATAAATTATGACCATGGAATATTAGTGTTTAAGCCTTTTTATTATATCCTTACTCTGTCCTAGACATTGAGTTCTACCTGGATTCTTCCTCTTGGAATTTTTTTTTTCTAAAAATATACATGTATGGGTATTTATATATTTTGCATATGTATGTATATTTTCCACTAATATTATCTATAAATACATATATATATATATATATATATATATAGAGAGAGAGAGAGAGAGACAGAAAACTTTTCTTTACCAGCGCGTTTCGTCCCTGGATGGATTTTATCAAGGTAAATGTGAAGATTTATATATTTACACAGAAGAAACGTGGAGAAAAAAATGATGACCATCTAGTTCAAATATATCTAAACTATTAACTATATATAACGGTATTCACAAATCAATAATTAATAATGGCTTTGTGCGAATGAATCCTCTATGTCTAAAAGAATATAACGCCTTATTAGAAAAGCGTCACAAAATCATGAAAAAAACAACATTGCCAAATAAGAGAATACATATGCCGTGGGTCTGCTGAGTCCATTATCCTAAAAAGCTGTGTCAAGAGAAAGTTTTTATTACTTACAACCAAGAGTAATACGAGCTGCACGATGAATAGATGCTGGATGTTTCTTGTAGGGGAAACGGCTAATATTGCCATAATATTACCGTATACAAGCATACACACACATACATACATACAAGGTGCGATGGATAAATTATCGTCTTAATTACGCAAAAATGAAAATAACACTGACATCTCATTTTAACGTATATGTTTACCAAAATTACATAAAAATATCTTGAAATACGAAAGAGTAAATTTATTCAACAAATTCGCCATTGGCTCCCCCAGATGACTTCGGAATCTCCTGCAACTTTTCTTGACGGTTTGATTTGGTTTGTTTTGTTTTACGGTATATCAACCTCAATGGGTTATTTAATGCCAACAAAATTTTTATTGCTGGTAATGTTTTTCTTCTAAAATCTATTCCTGGGAATATTTTTCCTTGAGAAAATCTATAGCTGGTCATATTTTATCCAAAGAATATATAACTGTTTTTATTGCTGGTATTTTTTTAAAGTATTGCTGATAATAATTTTTCTTTCAAAAATTGTTGCTGGTAATAATTTTTTTTTACTACAAAGTATTTCTGGTATGAGAACCTATTTTGACACAATTCTGTATGTTAACTATTTGGCCAAAGCTGTGACCCTAACAGGTACTACCACCCCGGGTCACGGTGAACCTGGGAACACCAGCAATTAAGAGGTGGTTCCACGCACCTCAAAACCTCCTGAGCAGAGGCCTTGCTGCTGGACGTAGTTTACAGTCTTACCCAGGATGCGGATGTAGTTTATCGTCATACCAGGGCGGTTTTCTTGACGGTTTCCTTGTTTAAGTTGGTGAATGCTGCCATAATTCTTGCCTTCAGTTCATCGTTGGTGTTACAAGGTGTTTTGTCTGACTCTCGCTCAACTGCGTCCCACCCATAATAATCAAGGGAGTTGGAGTCTGGAGAGTTAGGTGGCCATATGTAAGGGGTGATGATGTTGTAGAAATTGTCTGATTAGCCATGAGTTGCGCTGTATGTATGTGTTATGGAGTCCCTCCCTTTTTCATCTAAGTGGACTCTACCAAGTGTTACTTGGAGTGCTGCCGTTAAATACCCAGAGATAGACAGTCAGTGATAGAGGATATACGGCGAGAGAGAGAGAGAGAGAATATACGAACGGAGATAGAGTGAGGTACCCTCTTGTAGAAGTCAGTTACAAGCACGTAGACTCTAAGGAAGTCCTACTACGAGACTGTATATATCTATCTGTATTTGCTACTAACCGCGTTCCTGGATTTACTAACAGTATTACTCTTTGTATGATTGTGTAAATACATTTTATTTCTTATATTTAATCCTTGCGTTTGTCATTCATTGGAGACCGAATTGATCTCGGGATCGACAACAGTATGATATGATGCCGAGACTTGTTACCAGATATAGGGCCTTCCAGCAGCCACTCTCTTGACCCAGGGCAGCTACTCGAGGCACGATGCAGACGTCCGTGTTAGGTCTGAGGTCCTTAGCAACAAATTCGGGAGTTCTTCTCTTGTTCGAACGATCAGAGTTAGTTTTCCGGAGCGGCCATACCATCGTAATCACCATTAGACTCATCCAACTCTTTCCGAAGTCTCCTCGTTGCCCTCGGTTTGACACCCAAACATTCTGAAATGTTCGGCATGCTGTACTGACAAGCAGTGGAGAATTACCGTTTCTTAATTTCCAGCGGAGTGAATTGCGTCATGGTGCTCTTTTTCTCATAGACGGTGCCCAACTGACCCTACTATGCTGTGCAGTCAACAAAATAAAAAAGAACGCGCATGCGCGAAATTAAAATATAAAATGGCGACAATTTACCCATCGCACTCTATGTATATACATACACACAAATATGTGTGTCAGTGTGTGTGTGTGTGCGTGTGTGTGTATAAATGTTTGTTATATGCACTTCAGCATCAATGTATTGAAAGGCGCAGAACAAACATTTAACGCCATTTCCGGTCAGCTCCTTTATATTGGGACGTTTGTTTTATAAAAACAATTCAATGACTAAAACGGATAAATTAAATTTTTCAAAATAACTATAACAAGCGTTCGTGCTTGTTTTTTAAAAAAAACATTATCGCAACGGAATTCACATTTTATCGCAGTTAAAATAAGTTCGTAACTTACCTCTGAAGATGATCTTGGAAAAGATCGAAAGTACTTGTGTAAGGCAAAACTACGGCTCCTTCCTTGATGAAGTTTATCTTAACATCAAGAAACTGATTAGAAAACCGGAAATAATCAATATAAAAATCGTCTTATATCTGTAACCCGTTTGCATGAAGATATGCTGCCTAAATATATATATTTGTTATATATATATATATATATATATATATATATATATATATATATATATATATATATATATATATATATAGAGAGAGAGAGAGAGAGAGAGAGAGAGCTGGATACACGTCTACTGGGGCGGCTAGCCAATCCCTACTGCAGACGCTTGCTCAGTAGCATTTGTGTTTATTCAACACCCACAGAGCCCAACTGTGGTTTATACAGCAACTATGATGAGCAGACCTTAGTTACACTTCCTGGGAAACAGTTTCTTATCTAGCGTGATGAACAATTTGGACAAGGCCAGCACGCTCAAGCCCTCAGCCACGATGACTTGTGACTTCATGCTAGCACAGATATCGACTGTCCCCAATGATTCCGTCTATCCAATTTCACTCACAAGGCTTGGGTCAACTCGTGGTATGGTCTTCAGGCACTTTACAAAGGAAAAGTTCGAATTCTGCTATGGTCACACTATTTAACAAGTGTGCGGAAAGACCAACGGCAGGTCGTGGTGTGCTATGTCTACATTTCAATTTTTTTTCCATAACATCACTAGCCTTACATGGACATAGTTCTTCTTAGTGTGTGGGCTGAACTTATGAAGATTATTTTTCATTTCTCTTAAGCTTGGATTTCCAGAGACCTTTTCAATGTGTTGTTGTGTTCCTTTTTTATCATTCCAAGCGCACCTACTATAACTGGTACTATTGTTGATTTCAGTTTCCACATTTTTTTCTATTTCGATTTCTAGGTCTTTATAGTTGGATAGTTTTCAAATTCCTTGGTTGCTATCTTACAGTCCGCTGGGCAAGCCATATTAATTAGTCTTAACCGGTGCACATTGCCCAGTTCCTTTAACCGGTGCACATTGCCCAGTGTAAATAGTGCTTCACTCTATCGTGACGATTTTATATTCATTTGGCGCAAGTACAAAACATCTTGAAATTAGATGGTGTATAGTTTCCTGATATTTGTCACAGTACTTGCATTTTGGATCCAATTATTATTATTATTATTATTATTATTATTATTATTATTATTATTATTTCTGCTATGGACATTACCTACCAAGTCTGCGGGAAAGACCTAAGGCAGGTCGTGGTAAATAGTTGTTTCACTACATTTCATTTAATTTTTTTTTTTTTTTTTTTTTTATCTATTACATAGACAAAATTTGTGTGTGCTGTACTTAATAAGAATGTCTCTTAAGCTGGGGTTTCAGGATTCTTTCAATGTGTTGTTTTGTTCCATTTTTATAATTCCAAGTGCAAAATTTTTTCTATTTCAATTTCCAGGTCTTGTAAAGTTTTTCAAAGATGGGCCATATCAATTAGTATAGTTTCTGGTTTTTGACAATAATGTGCCTATTTGCTTCAATTGGATGGTATAATCCCATAGAATGGTGACATCTTCTATTTCTGTAACCGGCGCTGGCCGATGTTCCAAGTGTTTTACATTTTCCAAAGTGTTTGCACATTGTCCATTATTTCTATTGACGATTTTTTATATTCATTTGGGTATAAAAAATTATTATTATTATTATTATTATTATTATTATTTCTTTTGATTACTAGTGTGTCCTCATTTCTTTCAGGGTCTGCCCAAAGGCCTAAGGTCAGAAACGGCAGCATGAGATTTTCCATTGAGCAGTTAAAAAAAAAAAATACGTAGATAAGTCCCTTCGTGAGGTGTGGGCTGTACTGGTGAGAACAAATTTCCTATTTCTTTAAGTCATAGGCTACCAGGAATCCATTCAATGAGTCTACTGGAATCTTTTCCAATCAATCCCAGGGCTCCAACTACAACAGGGATTCTTGATGTTCTCATGTGCCACATTTTTGAGATTTTAATTTCAAGGTCCTTGTATTTTGATAGCGTTTTGAAGATCTTCAAAGATACATTGCAATTTGCATGTGAATAAGGGGGCACTTTTTGTCTCTGTGGTCTCTAATCACGATGTCAGAGCGATTAGCTTTGCTTCTTCTGTCTGTGTGTATTGTAAAATCTCATAAAATTGATGCAGGTCCTATCTCTGTAACCTGGTCTGGCTGGTTTTCATACCAATTTCTTGCAGTTTCCTTTCCGTAAGCGTTTCTATTTCATAGTGTGTTTTCTATTCAGTGGGTGCCAATACCGTGCAACCTGATACAACATGGTCAATTGTTTCTGGATATTTATCACAGAATCTGCATTTGGGGGCTAACAATTTTTTAGTATGTGTGCTTGATAATTTCTAGTTAACAAGCGTGGGTCCTGTGCAGCAAGGATAAAACCTTGCGTTTCAGCTTTTAGCCCAGTTGCCATTCAAGACGGTCTGCCATGCTATTTACCCATATCTTGCCAAGGGAGAAGAAAAGGATTCATACCTTTCCCAAGAGCATAAGCACGTAAGTGAATGCAATGGATTGCGACTGGAATTCGAACTCGGCTCTCCGATTCCTCAATCCGAGTCGCAATCCATAACTCCACCGTACCTCCCAATTAATTAAGTTTAGCATAAATCTTATGGACCCTCTGATTTGTTCATTACTTCCAGAGTGGGACGTTAATTTGCATATCTAATTATTTTCATATGTAAATGTAGGTAAGATTTGAAGATCAGCGGATACTGTGTATTTTTTTTTCAGGATGTATATCTTAAGATGTTCGTCGAAATTACAGTTATTCGTGATAATAATTAAATTAATTTAAATAATAATAATAATAATAATAATAATAATAATAATAAGAAGAAGAAGAAGAAGAAGAAGAAGAAGAAAGCAATGTTTGAAAGTGTAAAACAATATTTCGGTAATATGCCTGTCTTCTTCAAGTTATATTTCAAACATTTTTCAAGTATAAAAAAAACGTCGCTTGTCTTGAGAAACACGGATGTACTGGTAATCAACGCGTCAAAATGAATGAAACGCCGCCAGAGTGAATGGCACGCAACTGAAACGTTCTTGACATGATGGTGATCGTGCTCATCTTGGAATTTTCCGTTAGTTGATTAGTTACTAAAAGGAATTACTCAAACTAATAATAATAAATAAATAAATAAAAATTTAAAAAAATATTAAAAAAATATTAGTTTTGAATCTTCGTGTCCAAAAGAAAAGGAGTGTCAAAAAACCGGTTTTTCCCTTGACACTGCTATTATTTTAATTACTTTCATTTCTCAGCAATATTTATTGCTTTAAAAAGCAAGAATTTAAATTGTAATAAAACCTAACATTATTGGTCCTGATCTGGCATCTCGGCTTCAGTCACTTTCCCATCGCCCTAAGTTTGCCTCCTTGTACTTTTTCTATAAATACATTCATGGTAATTTTTCGGATGAGCTCTTCGCTCTGAATGAATTGTACATATAGGGACTAGTTAGGATTTTCATAGAGACAATGAGGTATTACGGAGGATGTCGTAAGAAAGGTAAGTAAGAATGTGTTGTTTTGCTGTTAGGAATATTGTTTGTATGTTTGGTTCAGTGTCTGTGGCTAGCTAAGTTTAATATTAAGACAGAAGAAGAGCGTCCTTTTTTCCCATTCCCCATTTTTGGCCTTGTGCCACATTTTCTGTATTTGAAGCTGAAATAAATATCGCTCTTCGCTATGGTACCCGGTCTTTTTGTATTTAAGTGCAATACTTTTCTAGCATCAAGATTTCAATTTGCCATTAGATTGATTAGATGTAACCGTAAATTTTATGCTAACCATTTCTTTTCTCGCGCTTCTCGCTTGTGGAACTCCCTTTCTGTTCCATGCTTTTCAACAAACTTTAATCTTCCAATATTTCAATACAATGTCAATCGCTATCTACACTCCTCCTAATTACTCTTCTTTTGTTCTCGCTCCTTAGAAATGTTTCTGTTTTTAATTCTCTCACACCTAGTAACTCCTTGTGCCTTAGTGGCTTTATTGTCTTGCTTGGGGTGAACTCGATTAAAAACAAAACATAGGAAAGCGAATTTATACATTTTTTCGTTCCTGAGAATTTAAAACAAAAGCGTAAATCCCTATTACAATTAATTGTAATCTTTGATCTTTAAAACTGTAAGCATAGCCAAGGAGTGAAGGTAGTTAAAATAATAGCGGTGTCAAGGGAAAAATCGTCCTTTTGACACTGCGTTTCTTTTTGCGAGCACAAAGGTCCAAGATTGCCAAAAATTAAAAGCTCTGATGCTATACAAGAATATGGCGCTTGTGGACCCTAAGCTTATTTGAATAAAGGGGTTGATATGGACATGTTTTGTCTAGGTGGCTTGCTCATAACCCCTTGGGTATGTCTTCTAGGGGCTGAATCACTCTGCATCTCTGTTAATGAGTGGTGTCGTTTGTTTTTATTAGTGGGGGGTTTGCTTTAAGGATGCGGCAGCTAAGGCGACTTGGGAGTCACATCTAGATATTTGGAATAAACTCAATCGAAGATCATCTGAGCGGATTGGTTTATTCGACTGGAAATTATTTCTCACTGGGCTCTATTTGCAAGATCATTTGTTGCTTTTATTAAACCTGTCACCACATCGCTGGCTGTTGTGCGTGTGCTTGGTATAACCTTATCAGACTAGATGTCATTTCTGGGTATATTTGGCTTCTTATATTTTTATCCCTGCATCACTTTTTTGGTGTACTACTCACTCACTCAATAATAATAATAATAATAATAATAATAATATTTTAAATAGATAGGAAAAAATTGCTTGTACAGCTCAAAACTTACGAAGGGCTTTATCTATGTAAAATGTGCGAGATCTTGGGTTTTGTTAGTTATCTTGATTTTTTTGTTAGTTTTTTTCTTTTTTTTTTTTTTTTTTTAATGTTCAGTGGAAAATGTCATGATGCCATTTCTGATGTGAGGTCACTGGTTGGGACCCGGAAAGAAATGAGTATACAAAAGAAATCAAAGGAAATAATAATAATAATAATAATAATAATAATAATAATAAGAAGAAGAAGAAGAAGAAGAAGAAGAAGAAGAAGAAGAAGAAGAAGAAGAAGAAGTGAAAGAGGAGGAGGAGGAAGAGGAAGGGGGAGGAAGGAGAAAAAGAAGTGAACAAAGTATGGTATTAAGTGAAAACCCCGAATAAAAAAGAAGAAAAAGTAGAAGAAAAAATACGAAGAAGAAGAAGAAGAAGAAAAAGAAATGAAGAAAGCAGGCTATTAAGTGGAAACACCTAATAATAATAATGATAATAATAATAATAATAAGAAGAAGAAGAAGAAGAAGTGAAAGAGGAGGAGGAGGAGGAAGAGGAAGGGGGAGGAAGGAGAAAAAGAAGTGAACAAAGTATGGTATTAATTGAAAACCCCGAATAAAAAAGAAGAAAAAATACGAAGAAGAAGAAGAAGAAGAAGAAGAAAAAGAAGTGAAGAAAGCAGGCTATTAAGTGGAAACACCTAATAATAATAATAATAATAAGAAGAAGAAGATGAAGAAGAAGAAGAAGAAGAAGAAGAAGAAGAAGAAGAAGTGAAAGAGGAGGAGGAGGAGGAAGGGGGAGGAAGGAGAAAAAGAAGTGAACAAAGTATGGTATTAAGTGAAAACCCCGAATAAAAAAGAAGAAAAAGAAGAAGAAAAAATACGAAGAAGAAGAAGAAGAAGAAGAAGGAGGAGAAGAAGAAGAAGAAGAAGAAGAAGAAGAAGAAGAAGAAGAAGAAGAAGAAGAAGAAGAAGTAGTAGAAGAAGAAGTGAAGAAAGCAGGATATTAAGTGGAAACACCTAATAATAATAATAATAATAATAATAATAATAATAAAAATCAAACAACATAAAACTTGCAAAGCTTTATTTACATTTCTGTTCACGGAGTTCGTTTTTACAAGCATATTATCTCCTGTTTTTTTTTTATTATTGTTTATTGTCCATTTTGGGGATGGGTGGAATGTTTTGCCTTTCTTTTCTTTCTTTCGTAACCTTTTTGTTTGCCTGCTTGTTCGGCTTCCTTATTTCATTTTTGTTGTTGCTGTTGTTGTCGTTTTAGGTTTTTCTTTAAACATCTCTCCCTCCTCCTCCTCGCCACCACCACCTCCAGCACCAAGACGACAAATTATCTCCTCAAGCCCCCTTGAAGCCGATAACTGCCCTCTTACTGATAAACAAAAGAAATAAGTATTCGATGCAACATCGCTGACCTATTCGTCGGAAAATTTTCTTTCCTACCACAAAAGACGAAAAAAAACAAAACAAAAAAAAAACAACAACAAACAAATAAAAAATAACAACAATAAAAAAAGAAGCTCTTTATACCCCCCTCTCAGACTAACCCCTGAAAACTGACATACAAAGATGAAGAGATCGCCAAACCCTAAATAGTTATAAAGGACCCGACAGGAGAGAGAGAAAAAAAAAGATGTGGGTATCAGGTTGGGGTAAGTTTATTATGGTTAAAAATACAGAAGCAGGCTTAGTTGAGAAAAGAAACGATTTATCGTTGCCTCTGCTGTTTTAAACATTCATATTAATAGGGGAGCTGACTAGGTTTCGAAACTAGCTGGCAGATGACTATCATCCCACGTATCTCGACCACTTGGCCTTTTACGTTTTTAATTCATTTTTTGTTTTGTTTTGTTTAGCGAGGGACAAGAGGCTATGCAAGCCCCTCCTTATCATCGTATAATACGCATCTGTTCATATGTTATCTGACCTTGTTTCTTCGTTCATTTTTTAAATGTTATTTTTTTTGTTGTTGTTCGTCTACCAGATTTTATTGTTAATTTCAGAGCCTGTTTGTCAATCGAGAAATCGGTCTATCCCCATTTTTTTTTTTTTTTGCTAAATCTACTTGATATTTTTTTTTTTTTTTTTATTTCTCGGGTTAAACTCATGATCGCGATCCACAATTAACGTATTCAGAATTGGCTATTTATTCATTTATTTATTTATTTATTTATTCGTGAACCGAAAAGATTACAAAAGATTGCAAAAAAAAAAAAAAAGAAAAAAGAAACAAACAAACATTCATACAGCATAGCAGTTCGCGGGCATCCGTGGTTGAAATGCCAAATTAAATTAAAGTTCACCTACCGGTGATCTATCTATATAACACCACCTCCACATTGGAATGACAAAGTATGAAGCCGTGGTTCAAAAAGGAAAATGATAACGTGTGTGTTGATATCACATTCGCATTGAACTGAGACTATTTTAATTTAATTTTAGGAGTGTGTCTTAATTAAAATAATAATTTCAATAGTAAATTAATTTTAACACTGGCAATAAATTAAATTTAATTTAAAAAAGAATAAAAAGCAGTTTAATGTTGTTATGTCAATGAAAAAAATGTTTTCTTTTTAAATAAATGCTTACCCAATATAAGGTTGAATGTTACAGAATACAATCATAAAAGGAGCATATAAGAAAGATAGTTTTATTAATATATATAACACCCATACTAATATACACATCATACTCACTCACTCCCTAATAAACAAATAACACACACACACTTAACAGAGACACATCTAATTTGCAGGAACCAATAAAACTGTCAAACTGACCAAGGGAATTCAGAGCAGCATGAATCCATCCAGCTCCTATCTCAAATAACAACTTAAAAGAGACTGTTTGACCAACACATGGACTGATCAAAATTCATGATAAAAAAATTAAAAAAACAAATGAAAACTACAGACAAAAGTTCATTTTCTCCATCAAAACATTTATTTCTGTAGTTCACTGCTACCAGCAAGCAGAAAATTATTTTTCTCTTGATGATGGCCATGTTGGCCGAAACTAGTCGAGGAATCTAAATGAAATAATAATAAAAACGAAGGAATATTAATATACAACTCATTCGGTCTGAAGATTTTAATTTTTTTAATATTTTTATTGTTCAAAACATATATATATATATATATATATATATAAGTTAAGCAAGTACTTTCGAAGATCCATGTCTCTATCATCAGGCTGTAATTTTTTTTTCCTTTAAATTTAAAACTTGAAGACGAAATAATTGTTTGTAGACTGAAAGATCTTTTTTTTTTAAGAATGTGCTATTTATTGACGGTTGTCCAATCTCGGAACGTGCGAGTCGCAACGCTAAAGTTCAAAATTTCAAGTGAGAATTTTTATATGAATTTTGTAATATGGTAAATCCACGAATTCTTTTTTTACAAGTGTTTTTCAGTCAACATGACATGGACTAAGTATATAGTTCAATTAATATAGTGATATGTCTTAGTAGTTTTTTTTCTCAGGAATTTCATTCATTTTTATAAACATATTAAATTAGGCAGCATTTTATATATAAAGAAATAATCATACATAGAATCAATCAGCAATATTAATGCGATTAATGGCGAAATCACTTCGCTAGTAGAACATAATGTATGCATTAAAATACTGTTAATCCATTCAATGATAGGATCCTCATTTATAAAACGGGTTGTTAGATATATATATATATATATATATATATATATATATATATATATATATATATATAGTCAAACCTAGTGAGCCAGACAAGCCTACCCAGGTTTCACCTAAGCGGATCGTCAGGAAAGCTGGCTAACGAGGCAAAAGACGGTCCCTGACGATCCGCTTAGGTGAAACCTGGGTAGGTTTGTCTGGCTCACTAGGTTTGACTATATCTGCTCTACGGTTGTATTGAGCTCTTTTTTAGTTAGTTGTTTACTTGTGTCGGGGTTCAAACCTGTATCTGTGCGATTTTTTTCGACAGACGTTCATGTTCCTGGCTCTTTCTTTTTTAAAACCTTTTTTTCCTTCGAGATTGATTTGATTATAGGCAAATCAAAAATTCGAAGGTTTTTCGAGACGAGTATAGTTACCTATATATATATATATATATATATGCATGTTTCATTAAAAACGACAGACAAGGTACTACGGTTGAGCTTTTTATTTAATTTTTCTTGTGTTCTGACAAGAGCTTTCTTTTCTGGACAAAGAGTGTGTAAGAACTGTCCGAATGTTTTGTATTTCCGAGCGCTTTCGGCTATACCTTTAGCCATTATCAAGGATGATTCGATTATCAGCTTAGTAGAGTGTGTGTGTTCTGTGTATGTTCAGTGTGTGGTAGTGATGTTTTTAGTTAACAATATTAACTATGAACAAAGCCACAATGTGCTAACCGTATTCGGAAACTAAAAACATCACTACATAAACATGGTCTGAAGATTGTGATTAAGCATGAAACAGACTGTCGCCATGTTGCGTTGAGCTCAAAGTCCACTTTTATAATTATTATACGCTCTATTCCGGATATCGAACACGTTAATGCATAAATACAGCATACCTTAAAACTATATTTTTATCATATATATATATATATGTGTGTGTGTGTGTATTTAGGCAGCAATCATTCTTTCATGTACATTTCATTGAATACGACAGACAAGGTGCTTTGATTTAGTTTGTTATACAATTTCTCATGCGCTCTAATATTTTTTTTTTACTTTCAGATGAAAGCGCTCGGAAAAAAAGAATATTCGGACAGTTTTTATATAATTTAACATCTGAAAAGAAAAAAATTATTAGACCGCATGAGAAATTGCATAAAACACTATATCAAAGCACCTTTCTGTAGTATTCAATGAAATATGCGCACACACACACACACGCATACACATACACACACACACATATATATATATATATTAAGACATGTCTCTTTGAATAATTTAGCCAAGTTTTTTCTACTTATTTTCAATAGAATCCTGTCATATTCAGGGACTAGTTTCTTAGTACCCCTTAATAAAGGAAGGAAGAAAATTACCATGTTGATCCATATTCACTTATTCCGAGTACTTTCGATAGTAGAAGAATGTCATCATCAGGGTGGTGTTTTTCCTAAGACAAAACTTGTGTTCATCACTTTTCTCACACAAAACTGTTGTGCTCATCTGAAAGTTATTTTTTTTTTACTTGTGAAGTGAAAACTCCAAGGTTATTTACTGTACGAATTTAAATTTTATGATGTAAATATCATGGGAGGTAACTAAGATATGAAATCTCTAAATGTTTGTTTAAAAAAAAAAAACTAATTAAAAATATTAGTTAAAAGCTAGATATATCACAACATTTACGACAGCATGTCTGTCCACATTCGCAATCTAGAAAAATTCTTGTTGAAAATACATGTATACACTTTCATGAAAATAATAAACATAAACAAAATTCCTTGAAGGTATCTATATTAAAAAAGTTGTAACCAAACTTCAATAAAATTAATTATGACTACGGCACAAATGTCTACAATAGACAGTTTTAAATTATCTAGGTTTTAAATAATAGTTTTAAATACTTTTTTTTTTAATCACTCCGCCAGAAATTTGGAAACAGTATGCTGTACTGCTTGGCATTCGAACCGGAAGCTCTAATATCGACATTTCGGATTGATTGGGTGTCGATTTAAGTATAGTGTAGAGGATTGGGAAAGAGTTGGATGAGTCTAATGGTGATTACGAAGATACGGCAGCTTGGGAAAATCACTTTGATCGTTCTGATAAGAAATGAACTCCCGAATTTGTTGGTGAGCCTACAAGATGGTGACGGCTGGTAAGACCCTATGTCTGGCAACAGGACTCTGCATCATGTCACACTAACAGGAAAACCCAGTTATGGCTGTCGCTTAAAAATACATTTCTGCTATATATATTAAGTAAATAATATTTATTAAGTAAATAATATTTGTTTCAAGTCAGATTAATTATACTTTAAATCAAGTAATATTTTTCAAATAATGTTTCATATTTTAGAGTTTTTTAATCAAAAGAATTACACTGCGATAAACGCAGCTTAACATGGCGCTGAAATCACAATTTTTAGCAACAAAAAAAGAATTCCTTCCAATCTGTTTGAATTAGTTTTGAAATGACAGACGTGTTAGGGCTTTGTGTAAATTTTCATTGATTTCATCTAGAAAAGGGATTACTTGGTTGCTGCATTTCTCTATATAGGCTATAGTATTTTGTAACTTCGTTATAGGGGACCCCACAATTCTTGTACAACCATAAGTCAGTCGTAACCGCCTCGCTTTTATGGCTCTCCACAACTTCCTATCCTATCTCTGTATGTTTTGTCTTTTTACCATCCCTAACGTTCTGATATCTATATAGACAAGCAACTTAGGTATGTTAGTTGCTGTATCCTTTTGTCCCTCTTGCCTTCAACGTGAGTGTCAGATTCTTCAAGCCTCTTTCCTCATTATGTGTCCTAGAAATGTCCACCGACTCTTTCCGATTCTAAATATAAGCGCCCTTTTCTGCTTCAATTTTACTTAAAACGTTGTTTTTTCTCAGATGTTCAGTCCATGTAATTCTCAGTATCCTTCGGTAGAGCCACATCTCTGCTTATCCAAGACTTCTGAGTTTCAAGCCTTCGCCTCTCAAGTTTTCGATTTAAGTTTTTTTTTCTTTAAAGTGATTCCGCATATAAGGTGATCTTGAATTATGTACTGTAAAGAATTGGTATACAGACATCACTAAAATAAAAACATGTCATATTTGGGCCTAGGTGTGTGTGTGGGGGTGGCTAATAAATGCAATATTTATTTGCGTACACTACATTATTCGGACTATTGTCCTCATCTTTATCGCCATATTTATTACAACGTTTCGGCCTTTCAGTATCTGTCTATATTTCTGAGATGAGGTATTATGTACATTATTTACATTATTCGGACTATTGTCCTCATATTTGTCGCCATATTTATTACAACGTTTCGGCCTTTCAGTATATGTCTCTATTTCTGAGATGAGGTATTATGTACACTATTTACATTATTCGGACTATTGTCCTCATCTTTGTCGCCATATTTTTTATTACAAGAAAACGAAACTAAATAAAAAAATTAAACGAAATTTTGAAAGACTAAAAATAAAACGGTTCGTCTGGAATGAAAGAAATTAACTTCCAAGCGTCGATTAAGTAGAACTCGAAAATTACTAATGAAACTTTCAACAAAAGAACATCAGATATAATCAGATGAAAGTCAAAACAACGAAAAAAAGACACACAGACACACAGAGACACACAGACAAACAGAAACACAAAATAAAGCTTTTTAAATAATAAAAACAAAAAAGAATAAATAAATTTAAAATTTTAATTTAAGAAATAAATAAAAACCACAATTAGAAGTCGTAAAACAATTAGGTGAAAACAAACAAAAGTAAAAAAAAACATGTAAATAATCAATATATATATATATATATATGTGTGTGTGTGTGTGTGTGTGTGTGTGTGTGTGTGTGTGTGTGTGTGTATTTAGGCAGCAAATTATCTTTTACGCATGCCGGATTAAATAAATTACAGACATTATGTCTGCTTATTTTTAATAAAAAAACGTTCACTATTTACATTATTCGGACTATTGTCCTCATCTTTGTCGCCATATTTATTAGATCGTTCCGGCCGTTGTACGCTCCGGCCTTCTTCAGGTGGTTGGAATGTCGAACTGAACGCTTATTTGGCTCACTGGAGTAGACTGTTCTAGTTCCACGTTCCATGTTTTAATGGATGTCAGTTCTTAGCACGCACACTGTGCCATTTCTCCTCAAGTATACATGACACAGTGGATAAAGGCATTAGTTTGATCCACTGACAGGACCCAAAGAGTTTGATTTCAATATCCGGTTAAGAGGGGCAGTTGAGAACTGATATCCATTAAACATGGCACGTGGAACTAGAATTATACCCAAGGAGTGAAATAAAGGGTTCAGTTCGACATTCCAACCACCTGAAGATATCCTGAAACGTTGTAATAAAATGGCGACAAAGATGAGGACAAGTCAGAATAATGGTACATAATACCTCATCTCAGAAATATAGACAGAACTGAAAGGCCGAAACGTTGTAATAAATATGTCGACAAAGATGAGGACCATAGTCCGAATAATGTAATAGTGTACATAATACCATATCTGAGAAATATAGACATATACTGAAAGGCCAAAACGTTGTAATATATATGGCGACAAAAATGGCGACAATAGTCCGAATAATGTAAAGTACATAATACCTCATATCAGAAATAGAGACAGATACTGAAAGGCCGAAACGTTGTAATAAATATGGCGACAAAGATGAGGACAATAGTCCGAATAATGTAAATAGTGTACATAATACCTCATCTCAAAAATAGAGACAGATACTGAAACTGAAAGGTATATGACAAAGATGAGGACAATAATCTGAATAATGTCAATAAATATGGAGATCTCAAAATGACAGGACTGAGAGTCGTTGTAATAAATAATGTGAGGAAATAGTGTAAATAATACCTCATCTCAGAAATATAGACAGATACTGAAAGGGCCGAAACGTTGTAATAAATATGGCGACAAAGATGAGGACAGCAGTCTGAATAATGTAATAGTGTGCATAATACCTCATCTTAGAAATATGGACAGATTTATTTGCGTGTTTGCTCAAATGGAATAAGGAACAAAGCCGTTTTTAAATCGGGAATCCCACGCGTACATTGGACTAATAACGTAAATTGATCTATCTCTCAACCCCACCCTCTCACTCTCCTCTCTCTGCACTTTCTTTTGGGATACAAGGGGCACCGAAGATTGACCACTCTTAGAGTCATGTGTAAGATACTGTCTGGCGGGAAGAACCCCCCACCCCAACCCCGTAGATGATAATATTGTTTCTGAATATGAAACCCCGACTACGAAAAGTTCATTGAATAAATACCTCTTCTCACATTAAATGCATTGGTTTTCGGACACCGATGACACATTAAAGCACTTCGCCACGGATTCGAAGTTAACAACATAATGTTGTTGTGCGTTGCTACGTTAGGGAGGTCGATCCTCACAGGGGCATCACCCACGTGAGACCTTAAACCAGAATAAATAATCAAGGCTAAATCGGCTTGATAAAATGTTTCATCAGCTCCTGTTTGGTCCTCACAAAGTACGGCAGATATGAGGACGTCCTGGAACAAATAAACAAGGATACATCTCGCTTGGCAAGCAGTTAGTCAGCAAGTTTTGAATTTGAAATCCACGGAATACGCTATATTTGTGTCGTTGTGCCAAATTATGTCAATAAGAAACTGTTGCCTTGGAGTAAGCAGTTAGCAACATAGTGTCAATGAATTTGTTCCCCGTTGATGAATCCATATTTGAAGCCTTGTGCCAGACTCAGTAAATCGCCTTGTGCCAGACTCAGTAAATCGCCTCGAAGCCGCAGTTAAGATAGTGTCGTAGTGAATTTATTCACCCCTGGGTACTCCACATTTGAAGCCTTGTACCAAAATAACGCATTGCCTTGGAGCAACTTACTTTGTAACCCTCTACTGTTAGTGGCTTTTGGGACTTGTACCGGGTGAGCATTATTGTAATATATATATATATATATATATATATATATATATATATATATATATATATATATAAAATATATAGAAAATAGGAAGGAACTGGTTAGGTAAGTAATCCAAAGTCCCTTAGTATTTTAGTTATTATTTTAAAAAAAAATAGTGCTCGATATAAAAGTAGAGCATAAAATATAATTATTTATTTAAAAAATGATTCCAAAATAAAAATATCCATAAGAGGTCTGAGTTTCAAAACAAAATTGAAAACTTCAAAATATAATCCATTTCAAATGAAATTTTGTTGGGCTTGAAGATGGAACGGAGCCCATTTTAATTTAAACTCAATTTAATTTAAAGGATTATATTGAAGATTCGGCTCTTGTTTTGAAACATGAGACCTCTTATGTAAGGATTTGGAATCATATTTTAAATAAATAATTATATATATATATATATATATATATATATATATATATATATATAGATAGATAGATAGATAGATAGATAGATAGATAGATAGATATCAAATACGTAAGTGGAAAGCATAATCCAAGTAGGTTTCTTCATATAAAATATTAAACAGTTGGCTCCATAAAGAGAGCTCAATGTATAATATACAGAGCAATATGTTATTTTAATTTGTAATTTCAGTCTGATGAGTCAGGTGTTAGAACCTTCCCCGTTGAAAAACAATTATAATTCATAACCGTATTTTCGATGATGCGGTAAGTTTTTCCGGTATATATATATATATATATAGTTAGGAACCGACTGATGTAGATAGATAATGAACATAGGTAGATAGATAATGAACATAGAAAATGAACATGATAGATAGATAGATAGATAATGAACATGGGTAGATAGATAGATAGTAAACATAGATAATGAACATAGATAGATAGATAGATAGATAGATAGATAGTGAACATTGAAGTCAACTCTCGTAGGCACAGATTGTTTCATGGTGGACGCAATCGTCAGGCAGCCTGACGATTGCGTCCACCATGAAACACCTTGTCGCTTCCGAGTTTTGACTTCATGTTTACTTTTATAGTTATATTTACATACACTCTATCTATGATATTGAGCACTTTATCCCATAAATATAACACACCTTAAAACTATATTTCTTCATATATATATATATATATATATATATATATATATATACATATATGTGAAAGTAACAAGGAAAGCACCTGTCAATCGCTTTTACCAAAACTTGTACATTTTTTCTACTTTCTGAGTTTACGTATTTATTTTAATTGTAATTTTTTTACTTTCTTAAGTTTACATTAATCGTATATATATATATATATATATATATATATATATATATATATATATATATATATATATTTATTTTTCATATATATATATATCATTATATTTCTTCATATATATATATCATTATATTTTTTCATATATATATATATATATATATATATGTATATATATAATTATATTTCTTCATATATATATATATATCATTACATTTCTTTATATATATATATATATATATATATATTTTTCTATATATATATATATATTATATTTCTTCATATATATATATATATTATTTTCTTCTATATATATATATATATATATATATATATATATATATATATCATTTAGAATGCTATAAGTGAAAAACTACAATAAAATCGTTGTTGTTGAGTAAATGTTGACACTGCACTCTTTACAGCTCACAAGGAGTGTGTTTATCAGCCCTGAACGACGAAAATAAAGGCCTATCGAAAGACGGAATAACTGAGTCAATGCTCAGTTAACTAGGGTTAATGTCTCAACACATTCACCATGGAGAAGGCAACGGGAAACCACTGAATTATCAGTTCCACGAAAATTCATGACAATATATAAATGTGTTCTATTACTAGCATTATATATTTGGGCGAAGCATTTTTTTTTTATAGATATATTTTAAGTTTGAATTAGATTGATCGTATGTATTACCTTCAGGAGATAAATATAAATGCGTGATACAAAATTGTCACAGGAGTAACAGAATCTTGACTTGCTGTAAAGTAT
>CAHIKZ030005110.1:370000-402500 GCA_903632075.3 Acanthosepion pharaonis
GTTAGTAATCCGAATACCTTTCTTGAATTTATATATATATATATATATATATATATATATATATATATATATATATATATATATAAATATATATATATATATAAAAATATATATATATATATATATATATATATATATATATATATATTGATATATTGAAAAGTAATTGCCATCTTTGATAATGGCTTATGTAAGCCGAAAGCTTAGATTGGATTTAAACATGTATCAATATGGTGATTTTCTTTCATCTTTCAATGATAATGTTATTAAGCTTATCAGACAATATGAAAGGAACTTACTTAAAATAAATAGACAAAACTTGTCTATATTATTTAATGAAACATACATTAATGAAAAATTGGTGGCTAAATATACACAATATATACACATATATATATATGCCTAAATATACACAATATATATATATGCCTAAATATACACAATATACACACACACACACACACACACACACACACACACACACACACACACACACATATATATATATATATATATATATATATATATATATATATATATATACCGGGTTTGAGAACAAAATCATGTAAAAGCACGTGACAAATTTCCATCACTCAAAATGTTTAATATCTAAAAAAAACACTAAACTTATTGAGTTTCTTTTTTGCAGGTTTTCAACTAAGACGTTTACCCACCTTGACACCATTTTTCGTAAGAATCATCGAAAAACTCTTTGAATTATTCAGCTAGAAATAGAACAGTTTAAAATCGTTTTGCGTCAGCTCCACGTTCTTCCCAAACGAGCAATGGCGAGAGGAAAAAGATCATTCAGGACTTCAGTAATGGTGCTAAAATTTATACTCTTTTTTTCATTTTCATTTAAGAACCATCAAGAGAACGGTGAATAAGTTCCAAAAAGAGGGAACAGTAGCGAGGAAAACTGGATCAGGAGTTCACAACAGGAAGAGGGATCATCATTTTAACTTAGAAATAAAGAGATCAATTAGAAAAGATCCAACTCAATCCATAAGACGCTTAGCATGTCAGAGAGGAGTTTCAGCTATGACAATCCAAAGAGCAGCGAAAAAATCTTGAAAACGAAATCGTACGTGAAACGTGTGAGGCACCTTGTTACCCCAGGACGTAAAGTTAGACTTTTAGAGTTGGCGAAGGTCATCTTGAATAAGCTGGAAAATAATCTGGATAATATATATATATATATATATATATATATATATATATATATATATATATATATATATATATATATATATATATATCAATCATTTATGAACTATTCTGATCCTGAGCTTCTGATCCTGAGCTATTATTAATTTATGGTGAACATGTCATTTTCGCTTATGATCGATTTCATCACGATATTCCTGTTAAGCTTGGAAAGTAATAATACATTGCTAAAAGTAAAGTCCAATAGTGTTATAAAACCTTGAGAATTCCAGTAAGATATCTTTAATCATTTCTAAAATACGACGGTTCAAATCTTTATGTAATAAATGAACAAAACACACATACATGCATGCATATATATATATATATATATATATATATATATATATATATATATATATATATATATGAATTGAATTTCATGTACAATGGAATCGTCAGGTTCTTCACAATCAAAACCTGACGATTGCATTGATCATGAAACTAAGAGTTGTACTACCGGTGATCAAAACATGTATGATCTTTGCTAAAACGCTCAGGGTACACTCGATCTTAAAAAGTAATCGTATGCAGCAAACAGTTTATGGGTTTCTGAAAGGGCTTGGTACCATACATGATATCTATATAAAAGTGTTGATCTAACGAGGCAAATTAAGTATATGATACGAGTTTCAAGTTGAGGTTTGGCTTTGTAGCAACTGGGAGAAATTACCTCGAGTACTGTTATATTAGCACCAGCACAATATATGGTACATTTAATATATATATATATATATATATATATAGGTAATGAAAAGATTGTTAATCCGTATGGATCATCCCAAGGACGATGTAATCCAGAAAATTCAAAGTCAAACCAGAGCAAATGTTATTTTAACAAATTAATTTATATATATATATATATTAATTGATTTAAAATATGTTTTTTTCAATCAATTAATTTATAATATTAATGCTCTGTAAATTTACATTGAGCACTATTTTCTAAAAATAAAAATATCTATAAGAACACTGGATTATATATCTTGTTGTTTTGTTCTTTATATATATATATATATATATATATATATATATATATATATATATATATATATATATTTAAACGTTATTATAGTGAATACTTTGTATTTGAAATAAACGCCCCTATTTTATTTATTAAAGAGTATGTTTAAGAAGAAGTTTCTCTATTTTAGGAAAGAAGTGTTGACCCAGAAATGTATGCCCCCAAAACTGGGTTTATCACGCTTTAATTAAAACAGAAAGGTATCCCTCAAGTCTCTCATACGTACAGAGGTAATCTCACTTGGACCCATCCTCGTGAAGGCATTCGTGAACATTATATAAATTAGGCTCCCGTCGTTTTACGAATGTCAACTCCTCACAACCTAATCTGGTTTTCGTTCTGGTAAGCGATCCAACGATGGCCTAAATGTCATAAAAAAACTCAAAAAAATTACTGACCCCTCTAATAGGAAACGGTGTAACTACTTTTTCGACCTCTCATCAGCATACGGCCCCAATCAGACTTCGTTTTTCTCATCAATGAAAAAAAAAACGCCTTTCAAGCTCTAAATCCACTGAATACGTCGAACTAATCGGGGATCGATATTAATCTTGAGAATCTTACAAGTCTGGCGGTGAGGACCACAATATGGGAACATTTTAGAGTTTACCAACTGTGCGACTAGGAAATGAGGGTCCCAATCTATTTAACCCCTTCCTAGACTACGCCATGCGCATGTACAACCACATATGTGATATGATAGGCACTGACCATTTAAACATTCCATACCGCATCCCAAACGAGTCGGAGAAGAGAAGACAACAACCCTGCTTACCCTCCCGAGGCCAATGTGCTCATGATAGTGGGGGCTCTGCTGATGACATACATATTCATACTTGGGATAAAAATGAAATCAGCATCCTCTGTCAAACATATCAAGAAATATAACTTAAGATAAACCTTTCCAAAACAGAAAATATAAACTGGAATTGAAACGAAAGCAATGGCTCTCATCGTTTCATGAAAGTCAATTCCTAAAGACCCATTTTGATTTTCCTTCTGGTAAGGGATGCAATGGTGGCATATATGTCATCAGACAATACCAAGAAATTGCTTACCTTTCATAAAAAAAAAAATATGTACACCTGCATTGTCGACCTTACTGCAGAATATAGCTTCTTCTCATTCATCGGAAACCACATCCCAAGCTCCAAATCCACTGAATACATCGATCTTATAGAGGAGCTGTATCAATCTAAAAATTCGTACATATCTCGCGAGGTTTCCCATATGGAAACATTTTAAATTTCATCAGGAGAACGACAAGGAGAAAATGAAAGATCCAGTCTGTTTAATCTTTTTCTACTTATGACTTGCGCATTTACAACCACAGATGTGAAGAGATGGGCACTGGTCATTTACACATTCTATACCCCATCCCAAATGAATCTACCAAGAAAACTATTCTGCTTCCCCTCCCGAGACCAATGTATCGAAGATGAATGGGCTTATGCTGATGAAACAGTCATTCATAGTTGGGATAAGAATTATGCCCTGCGCATTTACAAACACAGATGTGAAGAGATGGGCAATGATTATTTAAACATTTCATATCCCATCCCAAATGAATCTAGCAATAGAAGACAATGATCCTGCTTTCCCTCTCGATAGCAATGTGTCGAAGATGAGTCGGGCTATGCTGGTGACGTAGGAATTCATACTTTGGATAAGAATTATCTTGAACAGAGAAGCAACAGTCTCTAACATGTATTCCAAGAAATAGATCAACGGAAACCTTTTCCAAAATTGAAATTATGATCTGAAATGAAAGCAGTGATGCAACCTGAATCTATCATAAAAATCAGGATGTGGAAGTAGTAAATACTAAACACTTCAAATACTACTGTACGGATCAGTTATAACAAATTTAGTATCAGAGAAAAGGAAATTGAACACATAAGAGGCTGCACCGGGGGTAGTTTCACCCAATACCACCAATTGCTACAAATCAAAAAAATTAAAACTGAAAACTCAGGACATATACTTAACTAGCCTCGTCAGATTGAGATTTTCCTATGGATAACATGTATGGTGTGAAACCCATTCGGAAATATATAAATTATGATCTGAATAGGACCACGTTCTAAGATCGAATGAAGTTTGATATTTTTGGCAAAGACCTCTTTGAACTGGCAGCAAGAGATCACAAAGAACTGTACTAAAGAACAAAAAAAACACACCACTTGTGGACTAGCACAACAGAGGCAAAAACTAAAGTGTATAATACATATAACTAGAAAAGAAAATAATGCCATAATCAAGATGCTGATATTCCACACTACTTTAAATAAAAAGATAGAAAGGAAACTCCCTTTAATAACGGAAAGAACAAAAACAGGCACTGAAATGGAAAAACTTATTTTCCTGAAAAATTGTTTCAAGAGAAAGATTTTATAAGCTTCCCCAGAAAGTTGAACGGCCAATAAATGCCAACTGTTTCCTTGTAAAGGAAACAGGAATTACTATTAGGTTGGTGCAAAAATAATGACGTAATAATGTCGTTTTTTGACGGATTTTTTAACGTCAAAAACGACATTATTACGTCATTATTTTTGCACCCACCTAATATTACCATTACGGACTGGACGTTCGTGAAATCTTAAAGAAATCGTGTCGCTCTCTGCGAAGTTTATCGTGGCTGAGCGGTAAAACACACTGGAACAAACAGTGATTTCTCCGGTAAAGCGAGACGCACGTTCACTCCTTCTTCAAGAACAAATTTCTTTACTAAAATTTGTCGAATGATGTAATACAAACAGTTTTATAAAAAATAGGGCATCTATTTCAGATACGAAGTGTTCATTATAATAACGTGTAAAGTAATAAAAATTATCTGGTTAAAAATAAATCCATTATAAAATCATTCTACCTCCCGAGAGAGTACCAGGCTCCTCCTGCCATGCTTTATCTTCACAAGAGTCAGATTAAACCCAAAATAGAGGATTTATGCTATATCTGGTCTGGAGCTGTTTCAGGTCATTCTATCACTCCAGAAATTATCTGATTCCTTCTGCCATGCTATATCTTTACAACAGTCAGATTAGAACTAAAATGGATTATTTCTGACATATATATCCAAAGGATCCTCAGGATTTAGCCTCGTTATTGTTCAAAAATCCTTTGCGTGTCCCTGCGGGTGATGAATTATTTTCCACTCTACACACTCTTTTTCTGACAGGTGAATCGTTGCAAGTTGCTAGCTATTCTAATGTTACTTTCGTCGCAAATGTTCCCACATGGTACATCTCTTAGAACCATCATTCACATTTAGAACCCGACATCCCAACTGCAGGAGGTCTTCACAGTTACATTCACTTTGCATCCTACTGATAAGAAGGAAATTCGTCAGCATTGTTCAGCAGACTATTGAGAGAATGTTTCCCCATTCAATAATATCTAAACCTCTTCAAGTCTAGAGTTATCAGTCATACAGTGTGGTTTGGTTTATTTTGTTTTACGGCATATCAAACTCAATGGGTTATTTAATGCCGACAAGATTTTTATTGCTGCTAATCTATCTATCTATCTATCTATCTATCTATCTATCTATCTATCTATCTATCCTAGACTGTTCATTATCCATCTTAGAAAGTTCATTATCTATCTATCTATCTATCTATCTATCTATCTATCTATCTATCTCAGTATATATTGGTTTGGTCTGTTTTGTTTTACGGCATATCAACCTCAATGGGTTATTTAATGCCGGCAACTTTTTTTTTTCTGGTAATATTTTGTTTTGTCAAAAATCTATTTCTGGTAATATTTTTACTCAAAAATGTATAGCTGGTAATATTATTTTAAAACATGTATTGCTGGTAATATTTTTTTTCAAAAACGTATTGCTGGTAATTTTTTTTTCAAAAATATATTTTGCTAATGTTTTTTATTCAAAAATATATTGCTGGTAAGAGTTTATTTTCTTCAAAAATTTATTTTTTGGTAATAATCTTTTACAAAGTATTTCTGATATTAAAACCTATTTTTACACTTTTATAATGCTTTTTACCAAGTTTCGGGGTTAACTATTTGCCCATAGCTGGGACCCTAACAAGTGCTATCACCCCGGGTCAGGGTGGACCTGGGAACACCTGCAATTAAGAGGTGGTTCCACGCTCCTCAAAACCTGAGTAGAGGCCTTGCTGTTGGATGTAGTTTATCGTCTTACCCAGGACGGAATACAGTGTGCGATGGGTAAAATGTCGCCATTTTATATTCATAACTAGCTAGTTGAATGACCGCCACTTACTGTATGTCACACATTTTTGGTAAGAAAATGAGCTTGCTGATGTGACCTCCATCTTCTGTCTTTCTATATTTTGGATAGGAGTCATTTCCTTGTTCAAATTTAAATTTAATTTAAATCAAAGGGTAAAAGATTTCAATGGGATAGTTGTGCCTCCGGGGACCCCTTTTGATCAAAATGAAATATACTTATCCAAATATATCATGGGTAACGGAGTTTCAGTTATGGGGGGGTTTATCTCCAAAACCCTAGGAGTTCGATAACAGACAGACAGACAGATAGAGGCTCCAACTTTATATATATAGATTTCGCACGTGCGAGTTTTTTTATTTTTTTATTTTGTCGACTGCACAGTATATTAGGGTCAGTTTGGCACTGTCTGTGAGAAAAAAAGAGCACCATGACGCAATTCACTCCGCCAGAAATTTGGAAACGGCATGCTGTACTGCTTGGCATTCGAGTGTTTCAGAGTGTTTGTGTGTCAATCTGTAGGCAGTGCAGAAGGTTCGGAAAGTGTTGGATGAATCTAATGTTGATTACGAAGGTGTTTGAAGTGATCACGAGTAATAGCGACGTTATGCCTCCATTCATCTTCCCACACGGTCTCAGATTCAACACGGAGGCCTACATCAAATGCCTCGAGGAGGTACGCCTGTCCTGGGTTAACAGAGTCACTGCTGAAAGATCCTATATCTGGCAACAGGATTTTGCAGAATGCTACACAAGCAGGAGAACCCAGTCATGGCTGTCAGACAATTTTTACGACCACAATATCTCTTACATCTGACGACATAAAACCCCAGATTGTCACCCCTTGATTTTTATGTGTAGGTGCAGTTAAGCCAGTGAATAAGAAAACTCTTTGTAACACCAAAGATGAACTGAAATCAAGGATTATGGTAACATGAGGATTATGACCCATAAGGAGTTGATATGCCGTTAAACGAACAAACAGATCAAATCAACCAAGAGTAACAACACAAGATACAAACTTCGAATTTGAGGACGCAAAAACAACTACAGAAGTTTAAATATACGGGAATTGCGACACCAAAAAACCGAACGTGCATTCGAACAGCAAATAATGCCTTCCAAAAGCTAAACAAAGTATTAAGAAACAGGAAAAAAATCCATTAAAAACAATGAAAAGAGTTCTGATCTACAATGTAATATCAACCCTCCTATATGGCAGTGAATGGTGGACACTTTCCTCACAGATAAAGAGAAGGCTTGAGGCAACAGAAATAAGGATATTGAGAATAACATGTGTGTGTAAGCCGCGAAGAGGTTTTAACGAAAACGTAAACAAATAAAATTCACTTAGAATGATGATTAAAAACGTGTTTGGAGTGATCACTAGTGATGGTGACGTTATGCCTCCATTCATCTTCCCACAGGGAGTCAGACTCAACACGGAGACCTCCATCAAGTGCTTCGAGGAGGTGCGGCTGTCTTGAGTTAAGAGAGTCTCTGCTAAAAGATCCTGTATCTGACAATAGGATTCTGCACCATGCCACACAAGCAGAAAAACCTAGTCATGGCTGCCAGACAATGGTAACGACCACAACACCTCTTAAATCTGATTACGTAACTCCCCAGACAGTCACACCTTGATTATTATATATGGGGTGCAGTTGAGCGAGAGACCAACAAAACTTCTTGTAATATCAAAGATGAACTGAAGGCAAGAATTATGGAAGCATTCAACAACTTAAGCAAGGAGACCGTCCAGAAGTGTTGCAAGAGATGCCGTCTGGAGACTGGTTGAAACCAATGGCGATTTTATCGAATAAATTAACTCTTTATTATTTCAAGATATGTTTCTGTAATTTTGTTAAATATATCTGGTAAAATGAGATGATTTAAGTCGAGATTAATGCGTGCAGAACTCATATCCATAACAAGGTGAATCTTGGTAGTTGATTTTATATAGTTCATGGATGAAAAGAACTTTTCTTCACGTGTGTTGGAAGAACCCAAATAGATCGTCATTGCTGAGACCCGGATTTCCGTTGATGCAAAAGCACGAGACAAGGAACTGCTTTTCTACAAGAATGATGTTCTCAGCGCTCTGCTTTGTAAGGTATTTTTTGTTACATACATCCTTGTGCAAATTAACTGAAAAAAACTTTCCTTTCTTTCACCATACAGTCACCATACAGACCCACTAGAGTGACAGGGTGTAATCGATTTCTATTTTTCCTCATTTGCAGTGGTGTGCCGTAACATGAACCTGTTTTCGGAGTGTATGATGAAATTTGTTTTGCATTGAAAAATATTGCGTCGTCCGTGATTGTGTCAAATATTTATTACGCCCAGACATATTGTCTCGACTGTCGATTAGTTGTCCTACAACCATTGTCTGCCATGGACGTTACGCCAAGGAAGCGTACGAAAATTGTAACGCTGCATGAACACACTGGAAAGCCTTACCAGTGAGTAACTCAAAAGACTATAGACTGGTCCGGAATCTCTCCTGATTTAAATCCAAGCTAGAATCCGTGATCCGTCTGCAAGAAACGATTTCGTGAAATGGAGATACGAAGTACTAAGAGATGCACTGGGTCATGTTTTATTGGAAAAATTTGGAAAAAAGGTAAATAATAACGGAATTATTCGTTTTTATTTCAATTCATTTGCACAAGGGTGTAGGCTAATGCTTTTATTTTATTTTGTTGTAACTTCCGGTGAAGACCGATAAATTTTGTCTTCCAGGCAGCACTTTCTTGGAGGTCGACTAATTCCTTTTCCATATTTTTTTAAGCTCAAGCCAATCAAACATGAAATTGAATAGTTTGTGGGAACTGGATGAATTATGAAATGGTATCTTGTTCTTGGAATTGAGAAAATCTCTCTGAGAGTAAATACTTGGCATTCTTTGCGATTGATGAAAAGATTTTAAGTAAAGTTTCGCTCTCCTCTGCACTGTCAGTTGTAAAACTTTAAGTTAAGAACTGCTTCTTCAATAATGGAAAATATTTCAGATTGTTTTCTACCAGATCTCTTGCAAATATTTCTACTTTTATCTCGAATGCTTTGTGGGTCCCGATAAAAAGGAAATAAAATAAAATACAAAATTAAAATATATAAACCAAAATAAAAATGAATTAAGATTAAAATAAGGCATTTGCGCCTTTCTTTAAAACCCTTATTTCTTTTCTTCTCACTCTCACTCTCTCTCTCTCACTCTCTCTCAATCTCTCTCTCTCTCTCTCTCTCTCTCTCTCTCTCTCTCTCTCTCTCGACTTCTCTTTCTATACCTCTCAACCAACGAGAAAATAAGCCTCAAAGAAGAAGAAGAAGAAGAAAAAAAAAGAAAGACGAAAAGACTGAACCCGGCCGAACAATTCCGGAAATTTGCAGGAACAGAGCCTGTTAATTTATGAATGAGAAACTAACAAAATTCAGGGAGGCTCCACGCATACATTCCGTTATAATAATAAAAAAAAAAAAAAAAAAAAAATAAGGAATGCCGGAAAATAAAATAATTTTGGCCAATCAAAAAAACTGACGCAAAGAGACTTTTGATGTTAGCTGAAAATGATATTCCTGCCAGAGTCTCTAAGCCTGTTCAAAAGGATGCAATCTGTCACCTCTGGGCTAGAAGATAGAAGACGACAGGAGAGTTCGAAACTAAAGACGCTACCGTCGGAGAAACCAACGATGTTTGACGTGTGAAGAAGTAGTAGTTAAGAGGTCATCTGCTAATGGCATTTTCACCAGCTTAGACCTGACAGAAACAAAGTAGATTGATACTGATCTATTTCCAATATTACTATAACTCCTATCATGGTCTGAAAACCACCACTACAGAAATTTCTCCAGGCTACTACCAATATCCGCCTTATAAATCAACCTTTTTGGGACACCGAATATCAAAGAACTCACTCTAATGCAAGTAAATAAAAATATATTATTTTATACCCTTGAGTCTGAAAACTACCACTACAGAACTTTCTCCAGGCTACTACCAATATCCGCCTTATAAATCAACATTTTTGGGACACCGAATATCAAAGGACTCACTCTAATGCAAGTAAATAAAAATATATTATTTTATGCCCTTGTGTCGTCTCGTTTTATTTCCGAAGTTCGGATAAATAAATGCCAAGAATACCCACAGATGTTTTGCTATGCTCAAACATCAACACTTTAATTACAATTTTTTATTTAAGTTGTTGTAATTAAATGTGGAATCTGCCAAAAATTTAAGACATCCAACTATTTAATATTTCTTCGTTCTGGATAGTCATTTCATTTTTCGTTTAGGAAAAATCTTATATTCGCTAGTAACTCCGCTAATCAATTTAACACTTGGCCAAAGCGTAACCATCTGACATCGTTGTACGTGTGTAAACGAGAAGATAGTCCTGGGTATGACGATAAACTATATCCGGCAGCAAGGCGGGAAATTTAGAGGATTGCTGTTGTTCCCAGGTCCTCCCTGAACCGGGGTGGTAGCACCTGTTAGGGTCCAAGCTATGGGCAAATAGTTAACCCCAAAACTGGGTTCAAACCACTATGAAAGTATAAAAATGAATTTTTATAGTGAAAATTACAAGCAATACAATTCTGAAAAAAAAATTACCAGCAATATATCTTCGAAAAAGAAATAAATATTACTAACAATACATTTAATAAATTGACTCGACAAAAAAATTTCTTTACAAAAAATACGTCAATGAGACCTGATCTTCTACAAACTGATTTCTTACAAAGAATACATATTCTGTTCATACGAACCTATCTTTAAAATGTTGTCGGCCTTAAATAACCCATTGAGGTGTTGATGTGCTGTAAAACAAAATTAACGAAACCAAACCAGAAGATTGATTTTTAACTTCATTCAGTAGCTTGGTGAATTGACTAAAGTATATAACGAATACATATTAATAACTTATATATACTAATAACTAATATATACTAATAACTTATATATGCTAAGTGCAGGAACAGTAATAAAATTCACAATTATTGTTACCAGGGACATGTCATTTTCTAGTAATTTTAAACCAGTTTTTGCATCAGATTCTTGATTCAAAATTCAATGAAATTCAAATAAATTGTGGTTTACTTCTTGTGTCAGTAAATTGTAAATTCCAACTTTTTTTTTTCAATCATGCGTGGATCTCCCAACTTTTGTTACAATATTTCCGAACTTCATGCAAAGTTTAATAAATACCTTTTTCACTTCATCCATAATTTCTTGCCCTCTAGTTTTCTCCAAATGTGTCATCAATCTGATCACTTCTTCATTTCTTATATTCCCGGAAGTAAATCCTGCAACAGCTGCTAAATGAGCAATGGATGTCATGTCTTCACTTTGATCCAAACAAATTGAAAACAATATACCTTTCTTTTTTCTTTTTTTAAAAATTTAGTACAAATTTGGTCCTTTTTGTGATTTCACTTTCATTATTTTTTTTATTTTTATTTTTTTTTTTTACGGAATATTAAATCAAATTACTTCTTAATTCTTACGGGAAAGTGTTTATCCGTAAGATGGGACCGCGTAAAGATGTCACTGAAAATGATTACATCAAAACCTTCATGGCGTCGAGATAAAGCACTAATTAAAACAACTATAAGAATATCAAAAACTCTAAGAAAACTGAAATTAAATAACTAAATATCCGTCAGCAAAATAGAAAAACTGGCAAAAGATGAGTAGAGAAAATAAATGAAGGATTAAAACTGTTTTAAAACGAAAATAATCGAAATACGCATTATTATAGACAGGTGTAAATACGACCATGGATTATTATAGACAGGTAGAAATACGAATATAGATTATAATAGACACAGAGAAATACGAATATGGATTATTATAGAAAGGGAGAAATACAAATATAGATTATTATAGACAGGGTAAATAAAAATATGGATTATTATTGACAAGGCGAAATACGAATATGGATTATTATAGTTTTATGATGTCAAGGGTCATGCGTTGCCACTTTTGGAATGCTCGCTGTAGTAGAGACTTTGCAATCGTAGATATAACTATAGTAACGCCGTTGAACAATACTGGTGTCAGGCGCCTTCGAATATCACTCGTACTAATAGTACTTGCTTGATTATATTCGCTCGAATAGTAATCCGTATAGTGATATGAATAGAGAAATAGTATAGTGAATAGAGTAGAAAATAGCGGACCATATAGTAATAGAGGATAGACTAGAAATAACGATCAATTAGACACACGTTACCTCCTATATATGCGTTACCTATATGGTCACGTGGTCTATTTAATTCAGTAATGGGATCGCCTGTGTTTGTTTAGTAGTGATCTATGTTCAAACTCAAGTGTCGGCACTGACACTTTATTCCTATATAACAGTTAACTGTGTTGCACCAGAAAATTTTTCTCGTCTGAGTCTATCCTTTAAATCTATAAATCAACCATTCGTCCTTGCCTGGAATACTGCTGCCATATATGGTCTAGTTCCCCGCGCTGATCATCTCGAGTTCCTTGACAAAATCCAGAGACGGATATGCAATGTGTTGGGTCCTAATCTGGCATCTCCTCTGAATTCACTTTCTCACAGACGTGACGTGGCTTCCCTCTGTCTTTTCTACAAATATTTTCATGGCAACGGCTCTGACGAGCTACTTTCACTGATTCCTAAACTTCATGCGTGCTACAAAGTTGGTATCTCGACCCCACACTTTCCCTGTTGAAATGATTAAATGTAGCCATCTACTTCAACAGCTTCTTATCCCGCACTTCCTGAGTGTGGAACTTCCTTCCTCTTACTTGCTTCCCTGATATCTATAATCTTCAAATATTCAAATATAATGTCAATCGACATCTTCTGTTGACTTGATCTGGATCCCCTGTCCTTCTCTTTATTCTTTCCTCAAACACACCTCTTTACTCTTGCTCTCACTCTCTGGAACCCCCTGCGTGTTAGTGGCACTCCAGCCTTGTTTGGGGTGAAATGCTTAAAAAAATATATTGTTCAGTTAAATCTTTGTCCATGGCAATTATTCTCTCTTAGACCAGCCGACAACTCGTTAATTCTTTTGGGCATCTCAACTTCAAATTAGAGCTGTTCAAAAAGGCCTCTTTTAAATAACTACCATCAACCCGTGGCTTCCCTTGCTTAGTGATAGCAGAGGATAATAAAAAAAAGTGACAGCAGAAATATTGTTCTTGTTTTGGGATTTAAGCAAACATTTGGAATTATGACATTGTTGTTTCTGTTGCTTTACTTCTCTCCAAATAATTTTATTCCTGTCTTCATCTGTCACTGAGCACAAATTCTGGTGATTGCTTTCAAAATGGCGTTTAATATTTTATAAGGGCGCAACACCTGACATCCTGATTTAGTTTGTTTTGTTTTACGGCATATCAACCTCAATGGGTTATTTAATACCGATAAAAATTTTATTGCTGGTAATATTTTTTCCAAAAATATATTGATGGTAAAATATTTTTTTTCCAAAAATGTATTGCTGGTTACATTTTTTTCCTTCAAAAATGTATTGCTGGTAATATTTTTTTTTCTACTAAAATGTAATGCTGGTAATAATTTTCCTTCAAAAATGTATTGCTGGTAATATTTTTTCTTCAAAAATTTATTGCTGGTAATATTTTTTCTACTAACATGTACTGCTGGTAATATTTTTTCCTTCAAAAATGTAATGCTGGTAATATTTTTTCCTTCAAAAATGTATTGCTATTAATATTTTTTTTTCCTTCAAAAATTTATTGCTGGTAATATTTTTTTCTACTAACATGTACTGCTGGTAACATTTTTTCCTTCAAAAATGTATTGCTAGTAATAATGTATTGCTGGTAATGATTTTTCCTTCAAAAATTCATTACTAGTAATAATTTTTTACAAAAAAGTATTGCTGGTATTAAAATCTCTTTTCACACTTTCAGTTCCGGGGGAGGTCATCTATTTGCCCATAACTGGGACCCTAACAGGTGCTACCACTCTGGGTCAATGTGCACCTGGAAACACTAGCAATTAAAAAGTGGTTTTACGCTCCTTAAAACCTCCTAATCAGAGGCCTTCCTATTGGCTGTAGTTTATCGTATTACCCAGGACGCGGATGCAGTTTGTCGTCTTACCCAGGAGGCAGGTATAGTTTATCATCATACCTAGGACGCCCTGAAATATAGAGCAAAGATTTGTTGTTTAATTTTGCTAAATAACACTGTATTTTTCTCTCTACTATTCGTGAAAGTGCTTACCAAATTTATTAGATTCTGAACTTCTTTTCATTTTTTTTTTTTTTGTGGACCTTCAATCAAAGGAGTTATTTTAAAAGTTGAAAAGGAAATACACAGGCTGTTACTTAGTGTGGAAAAAACAGAGGAAAAAAAGCATTATTTTGTAGAAAGCACACTCAAAATATCAGGTTTCAATGAGATAGGAGATGATGATTAATCTTACATAAGAAGTTTTGAAAATCACAATGGAAAAGAAAGCAGGAAACCGGAAGTGTGAGAAAAACACTTTTAGCGTAGAAAATAAAGTTAGAACTAGCAATTTCAGCAATGAAATTATGAGACCTATCTGCCAATCTAGTACTGCGCCTCAGTTAGTGAAGTCTAGGTATCAAAGATGAAAAGTTCATCAGAAAATTTACCGTAACAAAATTATAGAAAAACATACAGGGAAGGTACTTTACACTGGTGGAAAAGTGACTCATATCGAGATGTCTTGTCGGGATTGATATCATTGCAGATTCTTCTTTGGACATCGCCAAAATCTCTAAATATATAGCAGAAGTACCAGACTGGATATGGCAGCAATATTCAAGGCATAGACGAATGGTAAATATAGATTCACGGGTGTATCCCATATCACGTCTAATTTTATTTATTAGTGCTCAGTTATGGCTCGGCTTGTTTCCACTAAGCCCAAGAACACACTACCAGGCCCAGGGATTGAACTCTCAATTACTATGTCACCGAATCCACAAACCAAAATTTTAATCCACTAGGCTACTGTCCCAGAGGACAGTACCGTGGGGAGAGAAAGAGAAAAACAGACAGGGTAACTATAGAGAGATTGGAAAAGACGTGGACAAGATAAAATAGGGAAAAGCACAGTGAGAAAAAGAAGGGAGGAAGAGAGAGAGAGAGAGAGAGAGACTGAAGAAATGGAGAGAGATGGAAAAAATGAGGACATTGTAAAAAGAGAGAAAGAAAGAAAAAAGTGAGAAATAGAGGGAGACTGGCGGAAAAGAGAGAGATAGGATGAAATAGAGAGCGGAAGGAAAACGAGAAATGGAGAGAGAAAAACTGGAAAAAGACGGAAATAAAAGGTTATAGAATAGGGAAGAATGAAAAAGAGAGGTAGAAACAAAAATAAATTGGTGAAATAGAGAGATATGGAAAAAGACGTGAATGGGATGAAATAGAGGAGAGGGAAAAAAAACAAGAAAACGAGAGAGAAAGAAAATGGAAGCCGTTAATATGGAAAGGTAAAAAAAAAACAAAAACAAAAAAACAAGTCTCCAACAGAAGCAACAATAGAAAATACGAAAGACTTGATGAGTGCAGCCAAAAATGACAAGCAGCAGCAACAGCCCTTATCTGCACGTTGGTTAAGTTTGCTGCTATTGTCACGCTTGACTACATTTGCCAAGTATTTTTTTTTATTTTCTACTGTCGCTTCTAGTGAAGACTTTCTGGCCATTCTTTATTAACGGGGGACATATTATGAAATTTTTTAGGAAGCGGATTAAATAGCATCTCCAGATTATTCTTAGTGGCAAATAGCGGACCATCAATGTGAACCGTCCTCATTAAAACGCTCCACGAGTTTACAGTCGTGCGGACAATCCGGTTGCTTCATCAAACAAACATATTTAAAAAAAACAAAAAAACAAAAAAAAAACAGATTTATTCATTAATGTTATTCGCCCAGTTTTGAGGAATATCATTTTTCTGAAAGCATTTGGCTTCTTCTTAGATCACGGCTCTAGGCATTTAATGCCTGGTGTGTCACTTAACATCATATGGAACTTGTTTTGGGGTACCATTTAATCCACTGTAACTCCCCTCTACATCGGAAAAAAAATAAAAATCATTAAACAACCTCAGCCTTTTTAATTTAACATCTTATGTTTGTGACATCGCTGTTACATCGACTTCAAAATATTTTAAATTCCGAAATTTTAATTCCGAAACAGAAATTTCCATGTTGCAATGTAAAATACTATTAAATAAAAATATCATTAAAAATATTATATTCTACTTTGTTACTTTTTAAAAAAGTAAATGCAAAAAAAACGGTGGATTTAAATCTGTTCTTTATCTTTCATATATATATATATATATATATATATATATATATATATATATATATATATAACACTAATAAACTTATAAATATAACCAGCTATATTTAGGTGTTTTAGCTTGTGAATGAGCAAACTAACACCCAAGGGAAAAAAGGGTAAAAAAAAGAAAGAACTAAGAAGATGTACTTCCGGCGAAAATAATCGTCTAGAATTTACGTTCAGAGTCCAAAGAAAAAAAACCTCCCATACGAGTACAGTAAAATAACTAAGCAAAGTGCTCAATGCGCTAAGTAGAGCAGACTAAGTAAACCTGAAAAGCCAAACAAACCTACCTTGGTCTCACCTAAGCGGATCGCCAGTCCGCCCTGAAGATCCGCGTAGCTGAAACCTAGGTAGGTTAGTCTGGCTCTTTAGGTTTATTTATAAATCGATAAAACCCAAAAACCGATACACCCAGATTGCGTCTGAACCGCATGTCGGTTTTTAGCGAAAACCAAGCGGATTTATGAAGAGGCCATTGGGAGTCATCATGTGAAGTTTCAACTCTGAGCACCCCCCCTCCAAACAGAGTGCAAATCGACAATCGGTCAACCCTTAAAAATGTTTTTTCCGGTTTTTTAAAGCTGATCGTATAGTGTTTATTTTGTTTAGTTCTTTTTTCGTAACAGATTTAATGTTTACTATAGAGCTTAGAAAAAGTTGGCAGTGTGATATAGGCAAGAAGTAAGGCATGTAACAACATCAGCACGCAAAGGACACTCCTCTAAAGGCAAGGAAGTCAAGAGCTAGCGATTGCTGTATGAGTCGTACTATTTTTGAATCAAGCACGGGCAACGCCGGGCCATGCTGCTAGTATATATATATATATGAAGAAATATAGTCATAAGGTGTGCTACATTTATAGGTTAAAGTGCTCAATATCAGAGATAGAGCGTGTGTAAATATAAAAGTGAACATAGAAGTCAACACTTAGAGGCGACAGTCTGTTTCATGCTATATGCAATCCATAAAAGAGGCACGGTGGGGTAATGGATATCGGCTTGGATTGTGGGATCGCAGAGCCGAGTTCGAATCCAGGTTGAACCCATTACATTCACTTACGTGCTAATACCCTTGGGAAAGGTGTGAATCCTCTTCTTCTCCCTCCAGCTATGGGTTAAATAGAAGGGCAGACTGGGTTCTATAGATTCGGATGGCAACTGGTCTAGGAGGACAACTCTGAATTCAAAACCTGAGGGGGGTTGTTTGGGAACCTTGTGGCATTCGGTGCACCAGGTCTCTGTATTCGTCCCTTCAAAAAGTGTGGATGGTCCTGCACGAAGCCTTCACCACTATAATCAAATCACATGTGCCGGTGTCGGGCTGTCGGTTTCCTGGAAACTGATCTGCTTGATCCTCATACGTCGAACCCGACGGGAGAATCGATATATATATATATATGCTCTACGTTGTTACTTTTAAAAAAAGTAAATGCTAACGATGGATTCTAAATCTGTTCTTTCTCTTCATTTGGGTATATATATATATATATATATATATATATATATATATATATAACACTAAGGTTATTACTGAGTGGCTATAATCTGTTTGAAAAAAAGATATGGAAGAAAAAGTAATGTCAACGAAACAATGCGTGGGAAGAAAGATAGAAAAGGCCTGATGTAAAAGAGAAAGAGAGAGATGGCTAAGTATAGTATGAGAGAGAGAGAGAGGGAGGAAGGAAGGAAGGAAGAAAGAGAAAGAGAGACAGAAAGAAATAGAGAGAAAGGGTGAGAGATAGACTGGAAAAAGAAGAATAAGAAAAATAAAAAGAGAGAGACAGGGTAAATACAGAAAGATGGGAAAAAGCCGTTGATCTGTTGAGAAAGAGGAGAGAGGAGAAAACGCAGTGACAAAAGGATAGAAAAAAGATTAAAGAGACAGGGTGATGAAGGAAAAGAAGAGTATATAGTAAAAAGAGAGAAGAAAGAAAAGTGTAAAAAAGAGATGGAGACTTGCGAGAAATAGAGAGAGAGGGGGGCGAAACAGGAGAAAGAGAAACTACAGCGAGAAATGGAGAGAGAAAGACGGAAGAAAGAGATAGAAAAGGCTGACATAAAGGGTTAAAAAGCGAAGAAGAAAAAACAGAATGAGAAAGAAAAGGAGAGTGTTGAAATAGAGAGAGATATAAAGGGTTAAAAAGGGAAGAAGAAAGACAGGATAAGAAAGAGGAGACTGTTGAAATAGAGAGAGATGTAATTCGTTGAAAGGAGAAGGAAACAATGAGAAAGAGATATAAAGGGCTAAAAAGCGAAGAAGGAGAAACAGAATGAGAAAGAGAGAGAGAGAGAGAGACTGGTGAAATAGAAAGAGATGGGAAAAGGTGCGGATTGAGTGAAATAGAGGAGAGAAGAAAAACTTAGAAAGTAAAAAGAGAGATGGAAGAAAAGAACGAGAATATAGTAAAAAGAGGGGAAGAGGTAGAAAGAAAGCGAGAAAGATGGCGGGAAAAAGCTAATGACAAAGAAAGAAAGAAAGAAAGAAAGAAAGAAAGAAAGAAAGAAAGGGCGATTACGTAATAATCTGACAGTAAGTGAATGTCTTGTTTTAGCTATAACTCTGTTAACAAGGCTGACCACCTCAAGGCGTCGCGACATTTTAGTTGGCCATCCATATTTGATGACATGACATTTGGCCCGCTCAAATATGGCGGGAAAACGGACACTTGGCGACCGACCCGCTTTTAACGCCTACAGCTGAATGTCATCAGTACCGTCACCAATCCACCCAAGCAAGAACAGACGTTACGCCAATCTCCCCCTAGACTCCGAACACCCACTGCTCTATTACCCACCCGCTCATCCGCCTGCTCCTCTGAAAAACTAAACCGAAGGAAGCCATTAGTACCACATGCCCCAGCCACCCCAAATGCGAAGCCTATTTCGATTTAACTACTGCTCGTCAGTCTTGCCTATCAGCGACAACGGTAACTCGTTTATGCTCTCTGATCTGCATTTATACCATGCTATTTTCTTTCGTGATCTGCTCTTTTCTATTATAACATAAAAATTGAAAGCGTGATTGAGAGAAGGCGATGATCGCTTGCATAGTTTACTGAAAAGATTCAGTTGTTATTAAATTAACATCGTGTGATGTCACAGCTATTTGACTCATAAGAACACAGGAGCATCGACTTCGTTCTCAAAGCGATTTATTCTAATTTTAGTCGGGCGAACTCACACGCAGACTGCATAAGTTATAGATTTCGATCGGATAGCGTTAACGAAAATGGTCTCCGGGCTTATTAAGTAAAAATAAAGAAGACTAATTTAGAAGTTTTGAACAACATATTTAGTTTTGTTTCATTGGGTTTTGCCTTCTTTCTGTCAACTTAATATTTGAAGCAGGTTTATTTCTTGATATTTCAACGCTAATTGCACTACTTAATGTCGAAAGCATTTATTAAAATTATTCCTATATTTGAATCTAGAAGCATTAACTTCATTCGGGGAATAGGTAATATTGGTCTTTTAGATTTGAGTTTGTAATCATTTACTTAGGTCTGTAATAGGTAAATAGTGGTCGTTTCTATTTGAACCCCTAAGCATTTACTTTGTTCTGGGAATAGGTAAATAGTAGTCCTTTGTATTTGAGTCTGTAAGCATTTACTTTCGTCTAGGAATAATTAAATATGTGTCGTTTAGATTTGAGTTAATAGATATTTTCTTTCTTTGGGAAGAAGCAGATATTTGAGCCTATAAGCATTTATTTGGTTCGTGAATCGTTAAATTATGCTTGTTTATACCTGAGTCTGTAAGCATTTACTTTGGGAACAGGTCAGTCAGTTATGTGCCATGCGTGATACACGCTTATGCGATAATGTATCTTTCGATACATGACTGACGAGGCAGATTTTTCCCCACAGTAGACCAGTTGCCATCCAAGGCTATAGAACTCGGTGTGTCCTGCTGGGGAGAGAAGAAAAAGATTCATACTTTTCCCAAGGGTTTCACATAAGTGAATGTAATGGATTCGACTGGAATTCGAACTCGGCTCTCCGATTCCTCAATGCGAGCCGTTATACATTAGTCCACTGTGGAAACAGGTTAATATGTTACAAATTCATGACGGTCGTCTTCGAGTATAGAATCCAGAGGTTGGCAATGAATATTTCGGAGACAGTAGGAAAGCGTAGTGCAGGTTCGCAGTGGATATCACAGCAAAGTAGCAGAGCGTAGTTCTTCCGTCTGTCACGTTCGCCTGACATGTTGGCTCTGGTCATTCCGGTAGGATAAACAAAGATGGCCGCCTTTATACACGACGGATACAATGTTCTGCGGCTTCTGATTGGTTAATCTTCTATTGGTAGACTATAAAGGGAATTAAGTCATTTTGACTAACTCACTAGTTATATATATATATATATATATATATATATATATATATATATACAAAAAAAAACTGTAACAGAAATAGGTTAATATTGGCAATTTAGATTAGTGTTTTTATGCATTTATTTTGTTTTGTGAATAGGTAAATATTGATTTATATTTGAGTTATTTAATGGAATTGGTTCGTCGATAGATAAATATTCGTCTGTAAGCACTTTCTTGGTTCGAGAACAGGTAAATATTGGTCGATTATATATATAGGTTTGTTTGTATTTACTTGATTCAAGGATTAGTCTTCTTTCATTTTAGCGTATAATGATTTTCTTGGATAACGGAAGAGTTGACCTTGGTCCTTCATAACAAGAGTCTATAAGCATTTATTTGGCTCGAGGGATATGGAAATATTGTTCATTTCTTTTTCATTATGTACATGATTCCTTTGTTGTTATCTCCTTATGGTGGAGGGGTTGCCACGATTTAATTGATGCATTCATATATGACAATAAAATGAGATTCTAACAGTGACAGTGGAGTAATGGATAGCGGCTCGGATTGAGGAATCGGAGAGCCGAGTTCGAATTCCAGTCGAATCCATTACATTCACTTACGTGCTAATAACCTTGTGAAAGCTATGAATCCTCTTCGTTAAAATCCCACCCAAGCAGAAGAGACCAGTTCTTGGATGACAACTCCTCTACTGCAAAAAGAAATAGCAACCTACTGCGGGGAAAAAAAATCTACCTCGTCAGTCATGTATCGAAAGATACATGATCGCCTAAGCGTTTATCCCACATGGCACATAACTGACTGATCATCTTAGCTTCAATCTATGACAAGACAAGATTATTATTGGTATAAAACCCAAAATCTCTTATTTATTTTATTATCATTAATTTTATTTTATTTATATATCAATTTTATTTATATATCTATTTTTATATCTATTTATATATCTATTTATATAACTATTGTGTCGTATATATTAAAAGGTTGACATACATATAGAAAATAACTAGTTTAATGCGGAGTATAGTATGGTACACGATCGAGAACACAGACTAATAAACAGTTACTCGTTAAATCCTCCCACTCAGTGAGAGAGAGTGCTGTTTAAATAGTCTTAGATTTGCCCGTCAAGTGGGGGTGTTCAGCTACTCCACAACAATATCTATTTAATTTTATTTATTTTGGAAGATGCGTAATTAAAACTTTTACAGTTTGAACTACTAGAGAAGCTTGATTTATTTGTAAAATATATTAGAATATCCAGAGTAAATCGCCTGCATACGGATAGAAAACGGTTTGTTGATTGGTTGGTTTTGTTTGGCGACATATCAACACTTCTATGGGTTATTTAATGACGAAATTTAAATGTTTTGTTCGGAAATTTTTTTAAGATAATAGTGGTTTTAGTGATACACGTTTTACTATTTAACCCATAGCTGTGGGAGAAGAGGTGGAGTCTCACCTTTTCTCAGGGGTTTGCACGTAAGAGAATATAACAACCCCAAATGAAACTGGAACTCGGCTCTCTATGATCAACAATTTCGAGCTATTATCCATTACACCACTCGCACATCCAGCACCTGGTATTCCAAAGTGGTCACCGATGTAGGTACTGGCTAGGCTTGACGTTGTTTACCAATGGAATACATGAGAAATGAGGATGAGTCGATTCTTTGTATGTGGCATGGTGGGTGTAACTGAAGGTCTGGAAAGATGAAACTGAGGAATATAGCTCGCCTTCTCCCAAGATTATTTGCGCATCAGTAAATATAACGAATCCAGCGGGAATTATTAGGTGGGTGCAAAAATAATGACGTAATAATGTCGTTTTTTGACGTTAAAAAATACGTCAAAAAACGACATTATTACGTCATTATTTTTGCACCAACCTAATAGAACCCCGATTTCCAATTCCGAGCCATTATTCATTTCACCACCCGCACATCCAAGCTTACTGCACCTAGTATTCTGAAATAGTCATCGATATAGGTACTGATCAGGTTAGACGTTGCTTAACTTCAGTGATCGTACGACAATTGGTGTTTCAACGTGATAGTTCCGTAAGCCTTACCACCTTCACAAGCTCACAAATTCCCAAATGGAATACTGACCAGGCTCGACGTTGCTTAACTTCGGTGATCGCACGAGAATCGGTGTATCCGTAAGCCTTGCCACACACACATCCAAGCTTACAGCACCTGGCATTTCCAAACGGTCACCCATCTAGGTACTGACCAGGATCGATGATGCTTAACTTCGGTGACCGTACGAGAACCAGTGTTTCAATGTGATGGGTCTGTAAGCCTTACCACCTACACATTCAAGCTTACAGTATGAGGTATTCCCAACCTGTCACCCAGCTAGATACTGACCAGGCTCGACGTTGCTTAACTTCAATGATCGTACGAGAATCGGTGTTTAAACGTGATGGATCCGTAATCCTTACCACCTGCAATACCAAACTTACAGTACCTTGTATTCCCAAACGGTCACCCGTCTAGTTACTGACAAGGTTCAACGTTGCTTAACTTCTATTATTGTACGATAACCAGTGTTTTAATGTGATGGGTCCGTCAGCCTTACCACCTACACATCCAAGCTAACAGCTCCTGGTATTCCCAAACGGTCACCCATGTAGTTACTGACCTGTGTAGACGTTGCTTAACTTAGGTGATCGTACGAGAAACGGTGTTTCAATGTGATGGGCTCGTAAGACTTACCACCTACACATCTAAGATAACAGCTCCTGGTATTCCCAAACGGTCACCCATCTAGGTACTGACCAGGCTCGACGTTGCTTAACTTCAGTCATCGTACGAGAACCGGTGGTTTAACGTTCTGTAAGTCTCTCGATAGGAAATGAATTCAGTAAAAACAAAAACAGAAAAGGAGCGTATGACAAGGATGCATCTTCTCACCGGACTTCTTCAACTTTTACGGTGATGCGATCCTGAGAGAATTAGAAGTCCTACAAGGGTTTATAATTGGCGGCCACACTCTAAACAATATTTGATATGCAGATGGCGCAGTGTTGATAGAAAACACGGAAAGGAAAATACAAAGGCTCCTACAAGACGTGAAAAGGAAAGCGACAAGAAAGGTCTAAACATCGATTGTAAGAAAGGAAGCGCCCATGATGCGAACTTCAAAATGGCGGCAACAAAATCAAACAAGTACAAAAATTTAAATGTGAGATTATAGACGTTAGGAGAGAAGATAAACAGCGAATCTTGATAAGAAACTGTCCAGACTTTCTTCTTACCAAGAGACGCTGCTTTGTGGAACATACTCCCAGTGGGATACTTCCTTGATTATTACAATCTTAACTTATTCAAGTTCAAAGTCAATCGATATATTAGGTTGTCCCAAAAGTTCGTAAACACTTGCGAAAAACTGAATTTTTTTGCAATTTTTAATTGTATTTTTACTTTATCGAGAATTGGCTGATGAGCTTGGAGTTGGAAAATCGACAATTCACTGACACATGGAGCAACTTGATCTTGTTCACAAAAAGCCACGCCAAGATCCTCACGAACTCACCGAAGCACAAGCCAACAGACGAGTTGAAATTTGCCGTCAATTGCTCAGCAATCCATTGGACGAGCGTTTTTGGAAGCGCATTGTGACATCGGACGAGAAATGGGTCTATCTGGTCCAGCCCAATCGAGACAAGCGATGTGTTCAGAAAGGGCAAGAGACACCGTCGGTTCCAAAAACACGATCGATTCGGCAAGAAAGTCATCTTGTGCGTTTGGTGGAACTTTGAAGGAATCGTGCATTTTGAGTTGGTTCCGAATGGTCGTGCCATCAGTGCCGAGCTTTACTGTCAGCAACTGGAGCGGGTCTACGAAAAGTTGAAGCAAAAGTACCCGGCTCTGATCAACCGAAAGCGCGCTTTGATGCAGCAGGACAATGCCAAGCCACAACCGCCAGGAAGACCAAAGACAAGTTTGAAGAGCTGGACGGCGTTGAGATTCTGCCACATCCAGCCTACAGTCCTGACTGCGCTCCATCAGATTACGGCCTTTCCCGCTCAAAGCAACACTTTCTGAAGAGCCGCCGATTCGACTCATTTGATGAAGTCGAGGAAACGTGTCAAGAATTCTTTGATTCGAAGTCGGCTGAATGGTACTTTCACCAGATCCGAAAGCTTGCAGATCGATGGCGGAAAGTCTTGGAAAATGATGGTCCTTATTTTGAGGAATAATTTTTGTTGTTTTTGTTATTACTTGGCGAGTAAAATTTCATTTTTTTGCTAGTGTTTACGAACTTTTGGGACAACCTAATATTTTCTACATATACGCATAATCTACAATCGAATACGAGGCACAAGCTTCGTTGATTCTTGAAACTGAAAAGAAATGACCAATGCCAAATTCCTGGAAAGAGCCAACATTCAAAGCATTGGATCGCTGCTCATTAAGCACTGTCTTTGATGGTCAGGGCATGTAGCAAGAACTGAAAAGACAAGATTTCAATATCTTTTTCAGTGATGTTACTTTAGAGAAGAGAAGACAGGGTTACTCTCCTCGAAGATACAAGGACCGAATCAAAACAACACTGAAAGCCAATGGACATGAGCCTAGATCGTTAGAAACACAACCCCGGGAATTGCATTTAATTTTTTGCAGATTAAAGTATGAAAACGGAAGAGAGTTCCATAAGCGAGAAGTGCAACAGAATTTTATACAGAATTCATTTAATTCATTGAAATCATCTTGATAATCGATAAAGCCGATCAGAAATCTATAAATTCAACTTTTTTCATCCGATTTCGTTGAAACTCGGTATTTAGGTTACTTACATCATGACGAGCTCAACGACGCCTCATTTTCATATCTATGCCACCGCGTTTAGTGCGAAATTGCGAAAAATCGATTTCATCACAAATTGATTTCAACGCAAATCGTGAATTAAATCTCCCCCAATTTTCGAGCAATCCAACACAAAATTCATTCAATTGAAGTCAACAATAAGATGATAGTGAAAACCCGCGAAAATAGCGAAAAAAGGCGATTTTTACTGGTTTCTTTGTAATTTTTCGTTGATCTTTCAACCAATTTTCACCAAACTTAACAATTGTTTTATAAATGTATCCTCTTTTACATCCCTGGTAGAACACTGACAAATTGAATTTTAAAAAATTCCAAAATAATTGTGGTCTGAAGTGGGTCTTCATGTTGCCTATTTTACCCCTTCGTGTCCTCAGCTAACTTTGAATAAATACAGACTACTTCTGTTATATCAGTAACTGCATTAATTCATTTTTTAATGAAAGTACTTGAAAGTAATTGAAAAAGACTGTTACATTTAAACATGATGCTGTTTTTGCTCCATTCTAATTGAACGCTTTTTCTGATCGGACAACTGGGTATGGCTGCAAGTTTTTAATATTTTTATTTTCATAGTTTTTATCATAATACATTTATTATAATTTATATTTTTTAAATAAATACTATGGAATGTTTTGCAGGTAAAGAGGAGTGTGTGAATTTGGTGGTTTTTTTTTTTTTTGCTAATGTTCATCTAAAACAAGCCTCGGGGACCATTCAAAGTAGAGGGTTACTGTGTGTAGTTGTTTTAGCGTAAGAAATGGCAAAACCTGAAGTTCTTTGTTCTATACAGGAAATATAGACAACTACTTCAAGACTTGAAGAGGTCAAGATTTAATTAGTGAATAAAATTTCAGGCAGAGACGTTACAATTATAAGTGGTGCGATGGATAACTTGTCTGTATTACGTAAAAATGAAAATAACACTGACATCTCATTTTAACAGATATATTAACCAAAATTACACAAAAAATATCTTGAAATACTAAAGAGTAAATTTATTCACTAAAATCGCTATTGGTTTCAACCACGGCCTACTGTTGACTTCGGAATCACCTGCATCTCTTCTGGACGGTCACCTTTTTTAAGTTGGTGAAGGCAGCCATAATCCTTGCCTTCAGTTCATCTTTGGTGTTACAAGAAGTTTTGTTGGTCTCTCACTCAACTGTGTCTCACACATAATAATCAAGTAGGTTGCAGCCTAGGGAGTGGTATGGCCAGATGTAAGAAGTGATGTGATCGCAGAAATTGTCTAACAACCATGACTGGGTTCCCCTGCTTGTGTGGCATGTTGCAGAGTCCTGTTGCCAGATATAGGGTCTTCTAGCAGCCACTCTCTTGAACCAGAGTAGCACTACCTTGTGAAGGCACTTGATGCAGGATTTCGTGTTTAGTCTGAGGCCTCGTGGTAAGATGAATGGAGGCATAACGTCGCTATCACTGGTTGTCAATCCAAAAACCTTCGTAATCACCATTAGACTCACCCAACTCTTTCCGAATCCTCTGCACTGTCCTCAGATTGACACCCCAAAAATCTTAAATGCTCCTCTTCGTGCTTCCGGTGCAAATGTCAAGCTGTACAGCATGCTGTTTCCGAATTTCTGGCGGAGTGAATTTCGTCATGGTGTTCTTCTTCTCACAGCTGGTGTCCAACTGATTCAGTCGACAAAGAACAAAAACAACGCGCATGCGCGAAATTAAAAATATAAAATGGCGACACTAGCTGTAGTGAGGAAGTAAACTTTAGAAGGAACTGAAAACCCAATCCTTAACAGGGAACAAGGGATAAACTTCTACTCCTGTATTGATGTGTTTTTTATTAATATGTTATTATTTATATGTTTGTATAATCAATTCAGTGTGTTTGTTCCGCACGTTTTGTTTTTCATTACTGTATGCCGGCTTATGCACCCCCCCTGTATTGAAAATCCAAAATGGCCATCCTTTTCTAACTCTTCTCTGCTGAAGTTCGTAACTTCTTCACTTCTCCGCTCAAATTGCACCGCGATGACATACGAGATTTCAGGTCTGACACACGTGACTTGAAGATACATGAAAGATCGCTCTCTAATATGAGCCATATTGCAAAATCTATAGGATTAATGACAGAGCTTGATGGAAGCCTAATAGTCTTCTCAGAACATCCACTAAAATGTCTTTTACGCCAGGTTCGTGTGCTCAATCTTTGGTGAAGACATTGTGACTTCCAAATATGGTTGACAACCAGGGCAACACATCTCTCTCCAAAATTTGCTGGTAAACACTGTTATTTTTTGCCTTCATATCAACATGGCTGATGCTATCATCCAAAAGAGAAACTCATCGCCGCCGTCACAGTCTAACGTTTTTCGCTGACATGAAGTGGAAAGATTATATTGAATTAAATGCTAGAATTAGTGCTAAGGAAGTTGTTTCACTTTGTTGGGTTAGACATTTTTTCTCTCGCAATTATCTATCTTACACTTGTTACAGTTTTTTGGATATATCTATGTGCTAGTGAGCCAACCAAAATGAGCTGACTCATTTTATAGTCCACCAAGAGAAGGGTTAACCAATCAGAAAGCTCAAAATATTCAATCCGACGTGTATAAAGGCAGCCATTTTGTTTTTTCTCCAAAAATATCTTCACTGCCAACCTCTGATATCGAAGGCCTGAAGAATTACTGAACAGCTGCTACTAGTGATATAGGCGTTGTTCCATTGAACACATTACGTACTGCACTGGATTCTATATTCAAAGACTACGGCAAACAACACTTTTATAAATCTACCAATCGTCCATGCATTGAATATTGTCGCCATATCGGGTCGGGTTCTTCTGCTGTGTATCTGCAGTGTTATCGGTGCTAACATGGCATCTCGGCTTCAGTCACTTTCCCATATAATTATTGCAGTTTATCTGTACTTTTTAAAATCAATATTTCATGGTGATTTGTTCTTATAAGCTTTCCTCTTTGCTACCTGGACTTTATGAATTTAAACGCACGACTTCATTGGCAACTTCTCTCACACTTGCCTTTCCAGTTAACTTCGACCTTCAAAAATTTAAACGCAATGTCATTTGTCAACTTCTGTCTTCTTAAATCCTGTTCATTTATTGTCTTCTCTTTAATAATAATGGGTTTTTTTCTCATATTCTTTCACACTCAGTAACTCTTTGCTTTTCAGTATTTTTATTGTCTTTAAATACCTTGGGAAACATAGGGCCGCAACATAACGTTACGATTTCTATAACAAGCCAGTTTTTAAATGGGGGTTGTTAGCCTACTGCACAACCCCCAACCTGGAGGATCAGGTTCTGAATTCAGAGTTATTCTGCTCCTAGCAGTTGTCACCCCGGTTTGTCCTGCTATTTACCCATAGCTGGGGAGAGAAGAAGAGGATTAGCTGGAATTCGAACTCGACTCTCCGATTACTCAATCCTAGCCTCTATTCATTACTTTTTTTATTGCCTTGTTTGGGGCTAAACGATTAAAAAAAAAAAATTAACCTGAATAAATTTAATATTATTAAAGATTAATATTAAAAAATACTGTTATCATTTTAATGGTGATGGCAGTAGACTTACACCCCACTGACTATTTTATTTGGGGGGGGGAGCATTAAAACAAATAAATAAGTTTTGCCTTAAAAAGCTGCATTCGAATAAACAAAAAAAAATGAGTAGTCGTTTATATTTCAGGATTTTATAGCATATCTTTTGATTCTTGGATATTTTGCGCCATTTTGTTTTTTTTAGCTTGGAATTTCTTGACAGTTCCAGGGAATAAACGAAGAAGCAATGCACGGGCAAATAGTTTTTACCGTGACTATCGAACATGTTTTGTTTTGATGGTGAAACATGAGTAAAACTGTCATGTTAACGGAAACAATATCCAACGAAGTCTATCAGATTTTTAAGCGCCTGATCGTTAAAGTGTCTAAATGGTTTGAAAATGATAGCCCCCAAAGAATAAGGTCATTTATTCAAGAAGCAACGTCCTTATGTTTTATGTGAGACCCAGCTTCTCCTGAAATAACAGTTACAAATCCCCCCCCCAAAAGTACACATAACACAAAACCGATCGAAGATTTATCTTCCCAGGAATGTTATTGGTTGGTTTGATTGATTTTGTTTAACAGCATATCAACATCTATGGCACATTTAATCCCAAAATCTAAATATTTTGAGGCAATTCTATGCCGTCAACTACAGATGTTTTGTGCATAATTTTATAATTTCAGGGTAAATGTATGTTTTATAGATATATAATTTGGTTTGGTTGATTTTTAGCGGCATATCAAACTGGACATTTAATTGACTCTCCACTGAGTCAGGTTGTGACACAGGGCTGGTTTTCAACGTGGGGACCCGAGTGTTTCCACTCGGGTCGCTGGTGTAAGCTGGCCTTAGCTTGTATAAGCAGGTCAAAGCTAGTCCAAAGCTGTCTAAGCTGGTCAGATCTTGTCTAAGCTAGTCATAGCCGCTCCTACCACCGCCACGTAACAGATGTCACGCAAAGGTGGCGGGAACGCAAGTGAGGAGACAAGGTCTCTGCAGTACCCATCCCGACCGGAAAATCCTACTTATATTCTTCTGCCAATCCCACCAGAAGAATCCGGGAGGAAAGCCCCAGTTATGGAGAGAGCCCCCGGGAGAAATTAACCCTATCAACGCCATGTCAAAATCTGGGTTATTTAATATCGAAATCTCTATATTTTGAATACAATTTCATGGGGTCAGCTAAATGTATTTTGAACGCAAATGTATGCCCTCAGCTCTAGTTAATGCGTATCGTTAGTAATTCTGCTGTAAAATGTGTTGCTGGGCATTTTGCTTTAAAATTATATTGTTGATAATTTTTTTTAATTAAAATTGCATTTTTATATTTCATAGTGTTTTGTTTCTGTTTGGGGGTGAGAGTCATCATTTGTCCATAGCTGGGACCCTAACAGGTGCTACAACACCTGGTCTGTGTGGACTGTGGAACAACAGTAATTAAGAGGTAGCTCTACACCTCAAAACCTCCAATCTCCCGATCAGATACATTTTTGCTTGATGTAGTTTATCTCGTTATACTTAGGATTAAAAAGTTATTGGTGAAAAAGAACTATTTAGACACCAGTGGTCCCCTCCCCCTGTGTATGACTACCTTCGACGGCAAGGTCTTTGATCAGGGGATTATAAGGAACGTGGAACCACCTCTTAATTTCTGCTTTTCTCAGGTCCACACTATACCCGGGGTGGTAGCACCTGTGAGGGTTGCAGCTATGGGCAAATAGTTAAACCCACCCAAAAGAGGTCAAAACACTATGAAAATAAAAAAAAAATAAGTTTTAATACCAGCAATGCTTTTTTGGAAAAAATTATTGCCAGTAGCACATTTTTTTAAAAGAAAAATTTTACTCGCAATACATTTTTGGAAAAAAAAATAATATTAGCAATAAATATCTTGTCGGTATTAAATAACACATTGAGGTCGATATGAAGTAAAACAAAACAAACCAAATTAATACATATTGAGATAGATAGATAGATAGATAGATAGATAGATAGATAGATAGATAGATAGATAGATAGATAGATAAAAAATATTACCAGTATTAAAAATCTTGTTGGTATTAAATAACCCATTGTGGTTGATATGAAGTAAAACAAGACAAACCAAATTAATACATACTGAGATAGATAGATAGATAGATAGATAGATAGATAGATAGATAGATAGATAGATAGAGAGAGAGATAGATAAAAAATATTACCAGCATTAAAAATCGTGTTGGTATTAAATAGCCCATTGTGCTTGATATGACGTAAAAAAAAGCAAAGCAAACCAAACCAGTGGTTTCCAATATATCCTTGGTGGGATTATAATATTAAAATTGATTCTTTAACATGTTACGTTCATAAGAATATGAACTTGTTTTTGTTTTTGACAGAAAGAGGCAAAAAGCAACAGTGATTTAAAAAAAAAGCAGCTTATAGAAATTGAAAGAAAGTAACAGAAACGTTTGCCAAGTGTCAGGCATTGCAATATCGCAGAACTGATCTTACATTTGGAGCTTTGCTTCCACAATTGTGGTGACGCTGTTGAAAATGAAAAAAAAAAAAAAAGAAAATGAAAATCTATAAAGAAATGAACAAAAGATGCGTGGAAAATAACCCCCCTTTGTTTTATGGCCATTCTAGAAACTTTACAGCATCTAGAACGTCAAGGATTAACCATGCGTAGAGATAACGATGTAGAATCAAACATAAATCTGCTCCTGAAGTTGCAATCCAAAATGTTTCCTGACTCAAGAATTGGTTGTCCAAGAAAGCAGATGAATTTACGAGCAATGAAAGTCTAACTCAAAATGGCAAATCAAATTATTCCTAACCTAATCGATGCAGTAAGAGGCAATTATTATATTTCATGTGTGACAAGTAATGTGTGACAAATAAACGAATATTTCACCAGAATGGGACAACACAATACCGCCGACTCAACACCGCCGACTCAACACGGTCGACTGAGCGCCGGGACAATTCAGCCCCAGAAAAACGTAACTTTTTTTTATAACCGAA
>CAHIKZ030005110.1:407500-430000 GCA_903632075.3 Acanthosepion pharaonis
TACTTGTGTTTTGCCACCCCGTCGGACTCAACTTGTATCGGCCCCAATCCCTGCTGGTCCCGTCTGTCTAAGATCTAAACACAGCGTGGGAGATTATTTTTGTTTTAATGCCTATGTATATGGAAATATTGTCTTTTAAATACTGCTCAGCTACTGCTCTCTCTGTTTCCACTGAATCTGTACTACCCGCCCAAGGTATAGAACTCTCAATTACTATACGATCAAGAACACTGTCTATATTTCTGAGATGAGTTACTATGTACACTATTTAGATTATTCGGGCTTTTGTCTTCATTTTTGTCACCATATTTATCACAACGTTTCGACCGTTGTACGCTCCGGCCTTCTTCAGATGTTTGGAATGTCGAACTGAACCCTTTATTTCGCTTACTGGGGTAGACTGTTCTAGTTCCACGTGCCATGTTTAATGGATGTCAGTTATCAGTTATCTCCTGTTAATTCCCCTCTCCAAGTTCTCCACTACCTTAACCGTGTTAGATCCAGTGACAAGACCCAAAGATTGTGAGTTCAATACCTGGTTAAGGCAGTGGACAATATATAGAGGAGAAAAAATTATTGCTTATATATAGCTGGATTCTCCCGTTCTATCGGACGAATGAGGGTCAAGCAGCTCAGTTCCTAGGAAGCGTCACCCCAGATACTAGCACATATGATTTGATTATAGTGGCGAAGGCTTTGTGCAGAACCATATAAACGTTTAGAAGGACCGAATACAGAGAACTGATGCACTACTTGCCACAAGGTCTCCAAACAAACTTCCGCAGGTTTTGAATTCAGAGTTGTCCTTCTCGTAGACCAATTGACATCCAAGGCTAAAGAACCTAGTCTGTCCTGCAAATTATCCATAGCTGGAGGGATAAGAAAAGGATTCATACCTTTCCCAAGGTTATTAGCACGTAAGTGAATTTTATGGATTCGAATGAATTCGAAATCGGCTCTTCGATTCCTCAATTTGAGCCATGAACGTTCCGTGGAAAGCTTTTTTTTTTTAAATCTAAGTTTTCTTTTTTTATTTTAAATGTATTTACTGGTGTTTCACGATTATAGAAACATATTTCAGATATTATTTCTACAAGTACTTTCACTCATATTGTCATTCTTCCGAGGGAAAAAAAAGGGTTGCTTTCAGTAAGGGTTAAGTGTGTCGCTTACTATGACGTCTTTGATAATTTCAGCATTATATTTCAAATTTTTTTTTTTTTTTTTGTTTTTGCTCATGCCACTTGTTGCGATGTCAAATTTTAAATCTGAAAAGTTGTCATCAGTAACTGGAGCCATGAGAGAAACATATGTTTAGCTACAGTAAGAAAAGAAAAGTAAAAAAAAAAAACACTTTCATGAAAAATCAAAAGTAATTAAAGAAAAAAAACTTCTTAAAACTGTTTCCATGGTCTTCAATCAAATATGCCAAAAAATAGAATTTTTTCTGCCAAAATACTATCTCTCTCTCTCTCTCTCTCTCTCTTTTATATACGCAGACACACACACACACACAAACACACACAGACACACACACACACACACACATATATATATATATATATATATATATATATATATATATATATATATATATATATATACAAGTGTAACCCGGATATAAGAGAGTTGTTGGGACCGGAGAAAAGTCTCTTATATCCGGGTTTCTCTTATATCAGGGTTTGGTCTATTTTGTTTAGGTACGTATGGGATCACTTCATATAACGCTTTTTACGTACAGAACACTAGTTTATTTAACAGTTATAGACATAAAAACACAGACAAAAAAAATACATTTTCAATCAGTTTTCAAAATAATTCAATCAAAAATGACTTTTCTTAAAAAGTCAGTCATTTTTTGATTGTACAGAAAAATCTCTTTGTTAACATCATGAACACTTTCATACAGTCCGTAAATCATTTTCAATGAGCCATCAGGATTACTGCTTTTTGCTTCAAAGTAGGCTGTCAGAGTTTCAAGCGCATTCAATGCAGCCAGAGAATTTGGCACTGGCTTGTCACTTTCAGAAACTTCAGAACTTACGCTTTCAGCATCATCATCTTCGTCTAAATCTTGATCATCCGATTTTATACCACGTGTGATGTTCGTGTCAGTCAGTTCTCCATAACATTGTGTACGGTCGTCGAAGCTGATAAATTCGTCAAAATCTGTTTTGCCGTGGTTTTGCCGACTTACCAACAACTACAGCTTGCTTTTCACTGCCGTCCATGTTTGTGAACTGAAGCATCGTGAGTCTGTCTTTGGGAACTTTTGTCCCATTTGACTGTTCGTCGCCGGCAAATCGCAAAGATCCAGACGGCATGGCTTTGTAGAAAATTCCCGTTTTATCACAGTTCCAAACATCTTTTGGATCATATCCACGAAAAAGTTGCGGCAAAACGTTTGTCACCCATTCGTTGGCAGAACCGTGATCTGCTGACGTTGATTCGCCGTGAAATTTTTTGAACGAAACGTTATTGGCCTGCTTCCAGCGCATGAGCCAGCCATTGCTCGGTTCAAAATCAAGATTTACGGCCAGTTGTGATGCTTTCTGCCTGATGACGTGATCGGTGACGGTAGCTCCATGATCACATGCTTGCGTAAACCATTGTGTAAGCACTTCGTTAACGTTCTTGTGCACGGATTGGCGCTTTCGTTTGCGATTAGTGTTTCCGTTCATTTGCATGCAAGATCTGAGATCGTCTTCTTTCTCGAGAATTTTTGCTGCTGTTGAATAACCGATTCTGTACTTTTTGGCTGCAGCGGCCAGTTTGAGTTTCTTCACTTTGACATCATCGATGAGCTCCAACTGTTCAGAAATGCTCAGAGTTTTTCGTTGAGACGCCGACATCACTAATCGCAATGATCGCAAGCAAACAGTTTTCAGTGACAATATTAACAAACAGACAAACTTCTAACTCAACAGAACAGTGGGTAAAGTGAAAGTGCTGTCCAGTAAATGCAACGACAAGCAAAGTCGGCAAAAAAGCGGGCGGCGCTACCCTTAGACACACAAAGCAAAATCATAAGGTAAAGGGTGTCTCTTACAGACACAGATTGGACACACCGTGTCTCTAGACTAGTCAAGATTAAGTCATTGAACTTCACTCTCTCTCTCTAACTGACCTCTGTTTGACCGATTTACGACATCACACTGTCTCTCAAAACGAACTCTCTTATATCGGGGAGGACGGGATCAGAGAAAATCTCTCTTATATCCGGGTTTCTCTTATATCCGGGTTTCTCTTATATCCGGGTCTAATTTATATACATTAACACAGGCTCTAATTTCAGACCAGAGAAAATCTCTCTTATAGCCGGGTTTCTCTTATATCCGGGTCTCTTATATCCGAGTCTAATTTATATAGATTAACACAGGCTCTAATTTGGGACCAGAGAAAATCTCTCCTATATCCGGGTTTCTCTTATATCCGAGTCTAATTTATATACATTAACACAGACTCTAATTTGGGACCAGAGAAAATCTCTCTTATAGCCGGGTTTCTCTTACATCCGGGTCTCTTATATCCGGGTTACACTGTATATATATTGGACATTAAGGTCAATACCGAGGGACGACAGTCTGTTTGATTTGATACTGGAATCATCATATATTTTAATAATAAATATATATTTTTTGTCACCAGTAGCTCAACTCTTAGTTTTTATATATATATATATATATATATATATATATATATATATATATATATATATGAAGAAATATAGCCTTAAGGTGTGCTATATTTATGGGATAAAGTGCTCAATATCACAGATAGAGCGTGTGTAAATATAAAAGTGAACATTGAAGTCGGCACTTAGAGGCGAAAGGCTGTTTCATGCTAGACGCAATCGTCAGGCCACTCAATGTTCACTTATATATATATATATATATATATATATATATATTCAAAAGACAAAATTTATAATGCCTTTTTAAAAGAGAAAGCTAAAAAAAAAAAAAAAGCAACCGTTTTCGTCCCAGGACTTATCAAGTTTACCTTTTATGGGAATAGAAATTTTTTTTAAATTTAAAAAACGTGTAAATTAATTTAAATTAACGAATGAAATGGAAAAGAAAAAAAAAGAAGAATTTCAAGAAACTAGAGTCCAATAACATTCAGACCCAGTAAGCATTCCCTCTGTTTACAAAGGGAAGACTCACGGGATCTGATATACAAGGACTCTAGAACCTTGGGGTGATATGAGGAGGGGGACCTAGATGAAATCAAAAAACGGTCCTCAGTAAAATTAACCACGCATTTCCTACTATTTATTATATGCTCAGCAATAGCAGAACCAGAACTATTGGTTAGTTGGCTCTTCCTGGCAGCCGGATTCAAAATCCTGGGGGTAAATTTTGTTTATATTTCTTCATATATATATATATATATATATATATATATATATATATATATATATTCAATTGTGTGGCTGATTTTGTAACCCTGGGTTTCACGCTATTGTGACCATCAGAGTTTGTCTGGGCGGTTCCCGGAGGAAACAAACGAGCTAATCACACAAAACATCCTTTACAAATATTAAATACGCAAACAGTACAATGCTTTCTAAACATATCTGGAAAATTAAAAACAAACAAAACAAAACTCACCAAAAATATCATGGAAAATAAGGAAAACAGCCTCAGCTTGCAAAAATCCATCCAAAAACTGTAAACTCTGCCTGGAGGTAAAAAAAAATAGCTATAATTACCTTCCCAGACCAACACGTTTAAATAAACGATCTGAACTCATCTCAAAATGCAGACAAGAAAACAAATTTTTACTGTTACTTAAAACTCTGAAACTGAAAACGAACAAGAAGAAAAGAAAATAATAAAGATAAAATAGATTAACAAAAACAAATAAAATAAATTAATCCAAAAAATATAAATAAGTATATAAACTAATTAAATAATAAACAAATTAACAAGCGACAATGAAATAATCACTAATAAATAAAAAAAACCGCTGTACCGTTCTGTAAAACGACATTTCTACTCTCTCTTGTTTTTTCCCTCTCTTTCACTTGCCAAGCGTATTATGGATTGAGTTGGATCTTTTCTAATTGATCTCTTTAGCTCTAAGTTGAAACGATGATCCCTCTTCCTGTTGTGACCTTCTGATCTAGGTTTCCTCTCTACAGTTCCCTCTTTTTGAAACTTGTTCATCGTTCTATTGGTGGTTCTTGAACGGGTTTGAAGAAGGAACCCAGAGTATAAAGACCTGAATGATCTTTTTCCTCTCACCATTGCTCACTGAGGAAGACATTGTGGGACTGACACAAAACGATTTTAAAGTGTTCTCTTTCTATAATAACTCAAAGGGTTTTTCAATGATTCTTACGACAAATGGTGTCAAGATGGCTAAATGTCTTATCTGAAATTCTGGAAAATATAAACTCAGTTTAGTTTTGGAAAAATATAAACTCAGTTAGTTTAGACTCAGTTTAATTTTTACATATTAAACATTTTGTGGGGTGACCAATTATGCTGTTACACAATTTGGACAATTTGTTATATATATATAAGAAAAAGTGAGTAAGAGAGAATTACCTTATGACAAAGTTAAGTACTAGACTAATATTTACGTCTATCATCAAATATAAAAAAAAATTGCTATCACTAATGTTTCAAATAAAAAAAAAACATTTCAATAGTCATACCAATTTCCTAATATCGATTTGTCTGTTTTATATATGAAATGAAAGCTTTGATGATATACAAATATTTTTTTAATTACGTATCCGTATCCAGATGTATTTGGACTGTCATAGCTGAAATTCCTCTCTCACATACTAAATGTCTTATGAATTGAGTTGGATCTTTTGTAATTGATCTCTTTAGCTTTAAGCTGGAATAATGATCGCTCTTCCTTTTGTGACCTTCTGATCCAGTTTTCCTCTCAACTATTCCTTCTTTTTTAAACATATTCACCGTTCCCTTGATGGTTCTTGAATGGACTTTGAAAATGGAAGCTAGAGTACGAATGTTGGTACCATTATTGAAGGCTTGAATGATTTTTTTTCTCTCATCATTGCTCAGCTGAGAAGATAATGGCGCTGACACAAAACGATTTCAACCTGTTCTCTTTTTAGCTGCATATCTGAAAAGGTTTTTCAATGTTTCTTACGATAAATGGTATCAAGATGGCTAAATGTGTTATCTGAAAACCTGGAAAAAGAAACTCAATTATTTGTTTTTTTTTTTAGATATTAAACATTTTGTGGGATGGACAATTATTCAGTAACACGATTTGGACAATTTTGCTGTTACACTTGGTATGGAAGTATTAATGGTACAGCGTTAGTATTTGAAAAAATGAATAAGTATTACACTTTTTATCCTACATGAGCTAAAAAGGCTTTATCATTTCTACTCCTTATTTATGTCAATTCGGCTTCCTAACCGTAAATAACATGAAAAATAAGAAGCGAGAAAGACTACGCTCAACTGAAAAAGAAATGAGGGTCTACTTATCGCACATTCGACCAAACATTAAAGAAATAGCCAAAAACAAACAAACAAAAAAAAAACACCAGTCAAAAGTTTAACACTGAATAAGCTGTACAAATAGTAATGCACACCCAAACACTCTGAAATGTTTGTATTGGAGCTTCCGGCATGAATGCCAAGCAGTACAGCATGCCATTTCTAAAGTTCTGGCAGAGAGAATTGCGCCATTATGCTCTTTTTGCTCAATGGTGGCACCCAACTGAGCCTACTATGCTGTGCAGTTGACAAAATAAAATAAAAAAAACAAACAATACGCATGCGCAAAATTAAAACTATAAAATGGCGCCAATTTACCCATTGAACCCTGTAGTGGCATGTGGAAAGTAATACTAATATAAATTACTACCGTACATAAAATGGACGATAGAATTTCTGTTGTTATTAAATAATAAAATGACCCCCAACATATTATTTACACTATATTTTGTCGTCCTGGGTATGACGATGAACTACATCCGCGTCCTGGGTAAGATGATAAACTACATCCAAAAGCAAGGCCTTTGATCAGGAGGTTTTGAGGAGCGTGAAATCACCTCTTAATTGTTGGTGTCCCCAGGTCCACCCTAGAACTTGTTAGGGTTCCAGCTATGGGCAAATAGTTAACTCCCAAATGAATACAGAACACTATAAAAGTATAAAAATAGATTTTTATAGTAAGAATACCAGCAATATAGCATCCTGGGTAAGACGATAAATGACATCCGTGTCCATCCGGGTGAGACGATAAACTACGTCCAACACGTAGGCCTCTGATCAAGAGGTTTTGAGGACGCGTGGAACTACCTCTTAATTGTTGGTGTTCCCAGGGCCACCCTGAATGTTTTAATACCAGAAATACTTTGCAATAAAAGAAATTATTACCAACAATAATTTTTGAAGGAAAATTATTATCAGCAATACTTTAAAAAAAAAATACCAGCAATACAAACAGTTATACATTCTTTGAAAAAAATATGACCAACTTTCAAATTCTTCAGGGAAAAATATTCCCAGAAATAGATTTTTGAAGTAAAGCATATTACCGACAATTAAAAGTTTTGTCGGCATTAAATAACCCATTGAGGTGTTGATATGCCGTAAAACGTACCAGACCAAACCAATATATACTGAGATAGATAGATAGATAGATAGATAGATAGATAGATAGATAAAAATATTACCAGCAATAAAAATCTTGTCGGCATTAAATAACCCATTGAGGTGTTGATATGCCGTAAAACAAAACAAAACAAAACAAACTAATATATACTGAGATAGATAGATAGATAGATAGATAGATAGATAGATAGAAATATTACCAGCAATAAAATTTTTGTCGGCATTAAATAACCCATTGAGGTTGATATGCCGTAAAACAAAACAAACCAAACTCATATATACTGAGATAGATAGATAGATAGATAGATAGATAGATAGATAGATAAAAATATTAGCAGCAATAAAAATCTTGTCGGCATTAAATAACCCATTGAGGTGTTGATATGCCGTAAAACAAAACAAACCAAACCAATAGATAGATAGATAGATAGATAGATAGATAGATAGATAGATAAAAATATTAGCAGCAATAAAAATCTTGTCGGCATTAAATAACCCATTGAGGTGTTGATATGCCGTAAAACAAAACAAACCAAACCAATATATACTGAGATAGATAGATAGATAGATAGATAGATAGATAGATAGATAAAAATATTAGCAGCAGTAAAATTTTTGTCGGCATTAAATAACCCATTGAGGTGTTGATATGCCGTAAAAAAAAAAAAAAAAAAAAAAAACTATATTTGGACATTTGTCCTTTTCTTTGCTGTTTTTATCACAACATTTCGGCCATTGTGCCAACCTGGCCTTTCTAAGGGGATATATCGATCAGGATGACCTATAGGGAATTCTGAATACTTTATTTAATCTATGGGGTGAACTGTTCTTGTTCCACTGCTCATGTCACGGAATATCCCCTGGTTTTTTTATTTTATTTAGTCCTTTAAAGTTATTGCTCCCTGTTTCCACAGACTGCAAGTAAACAATGCCCAGCCCAGGGACTGAACTCACAGCAATTATGCATTGCTTGTGAATTTGGTGATGTGGTTGTCAGTTCGTCTCATAAATTCAGCCAAAAATTACAAATTTAAAAAAATAGGAAATCTATATTTGAAGACCTGCATGTGAAAAACCTAATCATAGAAAAGATTTCACAACATCTAGCGTAAAAAATTACAGCGTGTGTAAATTAGTATTGATATAAAATTTCATTGTACATAAAATGGAGGGTCAGTTTTCTGTTCTTATCCAGTAATAAAGTGATCCCTCAAGAAATGCTATATATTAATATGCTATTTAGAAAAAAGGAATATATTTAAAAATACATATATGAAAACCTTCTAATGGACTTAAAAGTATATCCCATTAATAAGTAATAAACTGGTCTCTCCCTGAATTAGTACTTATTAATAGAATAATTTGAAAAATAAATTTAAAGACTAAAAATATAGTATAAAAAAAGGAAAAACTTGAGTAAACTTGTATTAATATAGGTTACGGCAAAATGATTTGAAACATTTTTTGGTTTAATAAAAGCTTGACTAACCGTGATATTCCGAAAAATATACTTAGCTTATCTTAAGAATGGCCGAGGTCGAATTTGGGATGGAAAATACACGTTTGACAATCGGGATACAGATATTTCGCTGATATGACACAGTGCTGACCACCAAAAAAAAAAAAAAAAACAAGGCCTTGGCGGTAAAGGAGAAAGACGAATTTCTATCCAATGAATCCACGGTTACTATCAGATGATATTTAAATATGGAGGAAGCTGTTGTGTGGTTGGGAGAGATGCAAAGTGTAAGATAAAAATAAAATAAAAATCCCTGGATATCTACGGACAGTCGGCCAGCAGATGGACGGATCTGTTGGATGACGCTACGAGACAAAACAGGATTTCCTCGACGCTTTAACGTCCTTTTCCTGCTTTCCCCTGTCCACCTGTCTGTCTATTCAAGTGTCCGGACAGCCGATTGCCGTCTATAGGGTTATTACTCATTTCAAGAAGAGGCACCGGGACAGACTGCTTATTGCCGGGCTGACTGGTCACTGGGCTGTATCAGACAGGTACACGCTGAAAAGAACAGATGAATGATCGGGCAGTGTTTCAAAGTATAATAATATAGTATTTTGCTCATTAAAGAAGAGTCTGTAATATTATAGGTGTTGACCTGGCATCCCAACTTCAGTCACTTTCACACCGCCATGATATACCTTCCATTTGTCTTAATTTTTCTATGAATGTTTTCATAACAGTTATTCTAATAAGCTTTCCTCCTTGTTATTTTTCTTTGGTTTAATTCGTCATCCCCTCCTTCTTTAGGTTGTCAGTGATGCCAGTTCTCTGGTGGATACCGGGGCGCCTTTCTGTTTGGGTGCTTTTTTCCTATTTGTCGTTGTGTCTGAATGAGTGTGTCTTTGAGAGCTTGGGATGAAGGAATGTTTTATATTATTAAAGTCCCGCGTTGATTTTCTGATGTTTTTACCACATTTATGGATTGTGAGCGGGTTTATTACAAATATTATTTTGTTTAGTTTCATGTAAATAGTTTTTTTCTTTTATATTGTAAATGCTCATTGGGGCTAGTTTTTAAATTTTTGTTTTACCCTCCCCCCACGGACAATGAATTGTATATATAAGGAATAGTTAGGACTTCATGGGGATTCTGAGGTAAAAATGTTGAAGTAAAAATGGTAAGTAAGAATGCATTGTTTTGGTGAAAGGAATATTGTTCAGTATCTGTCTATATTTCTGAGATGAGGTATCCAGTGGGTCTGAAAATGGCCTTATGATGAAAGAAAGGAAACTAAAGCGGTTACTTCAGTTCATTTGCACAAAGGTGTAAATATAGCATCATTTATTCAGGTAGCGCATTTTACGGCGCTGTGGTCACCATTCCGTGTAATCTCACAATTGTGGTTCATAGTGACATTCAAGGCAGAATTGCAATGGTCTGCTGGTTCCTTTTGACAGGGGATGTTTAGGTTACCCCGTCCACTTCTCAGAAGTTCGTCTGCTCACTTGGTAAAGTCGTTGACCTCTGGCTGATGGCCGCTTGGCAAATGTGGGCTCCCCTTCACCCGTCGGCACGGGAAAACCTTCCAGCTCCCTTTCCACAGCTTATCTGGCAGGTCGATGCCATTTACCGGGGTGAGGCAGTTGCAGTGTCCGTGCGGCTTCTTGGAGTCATGTGTGAGAGTTGGAGTGAAGCCGTGCGCCAGTACAGTTCCGCATTCAGCAGGTCGTCTGTCTTTTTAACTCCGATATGGAATGGAATACCATCCCATATTGGGGTTGAAAAGACAGGCAACAACTTGTATCGTCTACCTAAATAGCCTATTCCTTATATGCGGTAAAAAATAATTTTTTGAACATTCATTTCTCTCTCTCTCTCTCTACATATATATATATATATATGTGTGTGTGTGTGTGTGTGTGTGTGTGTGTGTGTGTGTGTGTGTGTGTGTGTGTGTGTGAAAATATGTAGAAAGATTATTAAGTTTCTAAATAATGAAAATTTATTAAACCATAGACATGAGTTAACGGTTTTTTGCCGACATCAACAAATTTTCGCATTAAATAATTAGCATAAAAAATACATAAACTTCATAGAGGTTTAAAAGGTTTAAAAGCTTAAGCCAATCATAATATAGAAAAACAATTGGGCCATATTGTATTAGTATGAGTAGGTATATTGAGCCATATTGTATTAGGGTGTGTAGGCATATTAAACCATATTGTATTAGTATGAGTAGGTATGCTTTTATGTGCACCATATTGCGTTAGTATGGGTAGGCATATTGAAACATTGTATTAGTATGAGTAGGAATATTGAACCATATTGTATTAGTATAATCAGGTATGCTTTTATGTGAACCATATTGCGTTAGTATGAGATGTAATTTACCACATCTCTGAAACAAGGATATATTCTCCTTTTTTGCACATTTGTCCTTTGCCTGTACCAATGCACATCCTTTTTTTCTGATTTTCTTCAGCATCGTACCAATCGTCCATTATTTCTTGCAGTGCAATATTATTGTTTTCTTCAATTTTTGTCAACATTTTCGCTCGTATTTCAGCATCTTTTTAGCTGTTAAACGTTGCCCGAAAATTAATCAGTTGAACATATCTGGAGCCATTACATTTACTTTAAACATTTACATTCTTTATTGACGATGCCAGCATACGTAACAATGTCATCGTCCTCTCCTGTGGTTAGATTCAAGCACTTCCAACAAGCATTAAACAAAGAGCTCTTGCCACTAAAGATTTCCTTTATAATGTGTACCGTGTCTTCAAACCTGATTTCTGCTGGTTTTCTCGGTAAAATGTAATTGCTGTATTTTTCATGCTCTTTTGAAGCTATTTTCCTCAACAACAATCTCGTTTTTTCTTCATCTTCCCAGCTGCTGCATTCATGACTAAATATTTGTTCATATCTACGAAAATACGTAGAAGAAGTTAGTCTCTCATTAGGATTGTATATAAATTCTGATAGAGAAGAAGAGTTGCAGGAGATTCCGAAGTCGTCTGGAGGCCGTGGTTGAAGCCAATGGTGATTTTCTTGAATTAATTTACTCTTTATTATTTCAAGATAATCTTTATGTAATTTTGGTAAATATGTTTGTTAAAATGAGATTTTTTTAATTTTGCGTAATTTAGACGACAATTTATTTATCGCACCCTGTACACGCACACATACACACACACACACACATATATATATATATATATATATATATATATATATATATATATATATCAAGTATGTGGTGCAGTTCAATTTACATTACATGAATCATTCATACAAAAAACAGATTCATGTAATATATACACACACATATATAAATGTGTCAATATCAAAAAACAGATTCATGTAATACACACGCACACACACACACACACACATATATAAATGTGTCAATATCAGATTCATGTAATACACACACACACATATATATAAATGTGTCAATATCTGCTAACTCACGCATGTCTTCTCTCTCCCCCCTCACTTCCTCACTTCGTTAATTTACATATGTTTAATACGGCCCGTCAAAAATGTGTAAATTTTCTTTTCATTTTTTTGTTTGGAAGTAAAGTCTGATGATCCGAAGTCTTTTTAAAAGAGCTGTGATGAAATAATTTATTACATGGAACCTTAAAGTGGTCTGTTTTTATTTAAATTATTTGCTCTGGATTTACATTGAACTCTCTGGATTATATCCTCCTTAGGTTTACTCATACGGATTACCTAGTTTTTCATATATATATATATATATATATATATATATATATATATATATATATATATATATATATATATATATATCAACGTAGTCGAATGAATAATATTGATAAGTTTGATCCCAGTCGTCGTGGTCGTAATCGCCATCAGCAGCAGTTACGTGAAATGAATTCATTTTTCGGTAAGTTAGCGAACGTGACATCAAGCCACTGACTGCCCAGCCATTGTGTTCAGATTATGGCACATCGTTACTGCGCGCGTTTTGTCAGAGCTGCGTGGTCACATATTGGACTGTCTCGGCCGACGGGGCTGACAAACGAACGAGAAATGGGTTGTATACAACGAAAGATCAGTCAGAAGTTGCGGTTAGTGGCTCTTCGTCATAATCAATGGCCTATGAATAGCAGGAGCAGAGTTTGTGTTTAGGATTGAGAGAGACACTAATGTCCTGTTTCGAAATGCGACGGCTTTGCCAGGATTCTGTTTGGTATTTGTTCTTGTGAAATGTATTTGAAAAAAAAAAAAAAAAAAAAAAAACTTATGAATAAATAAATTAGAAAATGTAAGCTGTGTGCCCTCAAAAAAAGCTGTGTCAAAAGGACACTTATTTCCTTGACGCGTACACACTTTTGACTCCCTCGGCAATTTTTATCTACAAGATAAAAAGTAATATTTAAATCAAACACAATGCGATAATTATTATTTATAATTTATAAAGTTTTATTATTTACCATTTTGTAAATAAATAAATAAATTTCAAAAGAAATTTTTACTCAGAAATTTGTAAAAAATTACAAAATTATCAAAATATATAAATCAACGACATTGCAATATTAATAATTTACCATTTTATAAATGTTGTAACCTAGAAAAAGTTACTGAATGAGGAATAACCAAAACGGACGTTGGAAATGAAATGGTAATCTTTATAACATCAACAAAATACAATACTCGCCAGCGGCGTGAAATAGGTAAACCACTGATAGTGGTGGACTACTTATACAGCATTATTACCCCCACTTAAAAGTGTCCAACGTATTTAACAGGATTGGGCCATAACCATTAGTGTTCATATGTACGGTATATAATAATGAATAGATAAATTTCAAAAGAACTATTTTTATTCAGAAATTTGTAAAAAATTACCAAATTACGTAAATCAACTACATTGCAATATTTATTATTTCAGTCGGTTACGTGCCATGCGTGATAGACGCGTAGGCGATCATGTATATTTCGATACATGACTGACGAGGCAGAGTTTTCCCCGCAGTATGTCGCCATTTCATTCTGCGGTAGACCAGTTGCCATCCAAGGCTATAGAACCAGATCTGTCCTGCTATTTACCCATAGCTGGGGGAAGAAGAGGATTCATACATTTCCCAGGGGGATTAGCACGTAAGTGAATGTAATGGATTCGACTGGGATTCGAACTCGGATCTCTGATTCACCCGCTATCCATTACTCCACCGTGCCTCCTTTCCTACTAATAGCATCGTCTACACGTAAAGGGCGGAATACGGAGACCTGGTGCACTACAACCACAAGGTCCCTAAACGACCCTCCGCAGGTTTTGAATTCAGAGCTCTCCTTCTCCTAGACCAGTTGCCATCCAAGGCTACAGAACCCAGTCTGTCTTGATATTTATCCATAGATGGGGGAGAAAAAGAGGATTTATATCTTTCCCAATGTTATCAGCACGTAAGTGAATGTAAATGGATTCGACTGGAATTCGAACTCGGCTCTATTACTCCACAGTACCTCTTTTCCTAACTAATAGCATCGTCTACATATAAAGGGCCGAATACAGAGACCTGGTGCACTACGTGCCACAAGGTCCCCAGACGACCCTCCGCAGGTTTTGAATTCAGAGTTGTCATTATCCTAGACCAGTTGCTATAGAACCCAGTCTGTCTTGCTTCTTTGGATTTTGTCAAGAATATCAAGATCTATAGACCAGATATTGCAACAGCCATAATAAATTCGAGCTTGAGCCATATTTTGTACGATGAGGACGTACCAACAGCCCAGACAATGTGACACTAAATAAAAGGCGAGTTTAATCAGATGTTTAAATTTGGGAGGGGTAAATTACATAAGTTTTAAAGATTCTTGATTCACTTTACAATGATATTTACCCTGTACAAATGGTAGAAACTTACATAAGAAAAAGACAAAGATACAAAATCTTCTGAGAGAAAATAGATTGAGAAAACGTTAGTAGGGACCGAAAACTCAATCTTAAACAGAAAACAAGGGATAAACCTCTACCCCTGTTAAAAAAAAACCCGGTCAGGGTGTCAATCGGGCGATAGGTGAGACTATCTAGTCCTATGGTTATTTTCTAGCTTAGATGTGGTTCAAAGCCGAAAGTATGGAACCCCCTGTGAGGATCGAACTTACTACTCAGTCGGAATTGAACGAGGAAGCCATTCCACCTCATCGAAGTGCAGGTTATAAAAAACAGAAAATATTTTTTGATTGTAAGAATTTTTCTTTTTTATATAATGATGTTTTATTGGTACAAGTCTTACTAATTATTCCATAGCTGGGGGAAATCTATGAATTCATACCTTTCCCGAGGCTATTCGTACTTACATGGGGATTGGAACTCGACTCTTCAATTAACAATTCTAAACAATTATGAATTACACCACCCGTGCATCCAAGCATATAGCTCCTGGTATTACCAAGTGGTCACCCATCTAGGTACTGACCAAGTTCGACATTGCTTAACTTCGATAATCGTACGGGAGTCTAGAAATTTTAGAAGCAGTTTAAAAAAAATGCAAATGATGTTTTACAATTTATTTTGAAAATTAATGGCCATGAGGAGATTAAGCAAAAAGCTCAACCCAGTAACATTGACCTTCCTAGAAGCATACCCATCAAGAATCGTTCTGTGGAACCACAGATGCGCCGGTTGCGTAACTGACTGAGAAATCGGAAAGCGGAGTTCGAATATCAATCGGGTTCGTTACATTCACTTAGGAATTTTATGAATACATCTCCTCTCCTAAGCTATGGGTTAAATAGTAAGACTTGTAAAAATACAATCATTGATATTCTCAAAAAAAAAAAAAAGAATTACTGCAATATTTACTCCACGGTGATAAAAAAAATTACAATTCAAAATTTGTTTCAGCTCCCCCAAAAGGTTGATATGCCGTAAAAAATCACCCAATAAAAACCCGTGAGACACTCAAGGTAGAGTGTTATTGAGATTTTTGCACGGAAGAGGAAGAGGTAAGACTAAGAAGTTTAAGGTTGGAAGGATCAGGGAAGCATCCTCTCGGGAGTTTGTTCCATGAAGCAGAGTATCTTGGGAAGACGTTGTTTAAATGAAACTTCCTCCTTATTAACGGAATACGAAAAGAAATGGAAAGGATTCGTTCCAGTGCATATGACATGTTGAGTTTTACGTCTGTTTCAAATGACATTTTCCTGTTTCTTAATACTTTGCTGAGGTTTTGAAAAGCGTCTTCCGATGATCGAATGGAACTTCTCATTTCGATGTCACATTTTTTTGCTTACAAACCTGCATTCTGTTTTTACTTCATTTTATTATATATTTTTTTTTTTCATAAAAGTCTAGGTTGATTATGACTCAACTGTTAAAAATGTAGATTGAATTATAAGAAACCAGTAAGTCTTTATGAAACTTATATTCCTTCCTGTCCCGTAAAAGGTTTTATCATTAAGGAGAGAGCATACCAAGCAAAATAGAGTGGTCACTATTATTATTGCAACGATGTTTGTTTGCCTATAACTTTCTGTTATATATTTGTCTATTCTTCTCTATCTATCTCAGACTGTTCATATCAATCTGTTCATATCTATCTATCTATCTATCTATCTATCTATCTATCTATCTATCTATCTACCAGTATGTTCCTATCTATCTGTTTTCCTGTCTCAGTCTATTCATATTCTGCTCATATCTCAGTCTGTTCATATCTATATCTATCTATCTATCTATCTATCTATCTATCTATCTATCTATCTATCTATCTATCTATCTATCTATATGTACGTCCGTCTCAGTCTGTTCATATCTATCTATCTATCTATCTATCTATCTGTATGTCCGTCTCAGTCTGTTCATATCTATCTATCTATCTATCTATCTATCTATCTATCTATCTATCTATCTATCTATCCGTCTGTTCATATCTAATTATCTCAACCTGGTCAAATCTATTTTAATGTCACTATTAATCGCTATCTTCCCCTTTTTCCAAAATATATATATATATATATATATATATATATATATATATATATATATATATATATCGTATCTATCTATCTATCTATCTATCTATCTATCTATATATATATATATATATATATATATAAAAATATCATATATATATATATATATATATATATATATATATATATATATATATATATATATATATATATATATATATATACATGCGTTTGCGTGTGCTTACATTAGCTGTATTCTTAGACACGAAAAGCCCGTAGCTGCACACAAGCTTGCGTGTTTCCTGATTCCGTGTTAAAACTGAGGAGTTCCAGGTTGCAGATGCATGAGTCCATTGTATGTTTGGCACCGACTCCCAGACTTGAATTTCTAATTTAATTTCACCTTTAAAATAGAACTTATCCCGTGCCATACACGTGTAGACACGCAATGAAACGCATACATCTCGTTTAGGTAGATCATTTATGTCTTTCCGAAATGAAAGCAAATGTACGGAGTTTAGAACGGCTCATGATCAAACATAATAGACATCCATTGTCTGCTGTGTTTAACAATATATCTTTTAAAATATATATATATATATATATATATATATATATATATATATATATATATATATATATATATATATGTGTGTGTGTGTGTGTGTGTGTGTGTGTGTGTGTGTGTGTGTGTGTATTATTTAGACAGCATTTGTGATTTTCGTTCTTCGTTTAATGATAATGTTATTAAGCTTATCAGATGATATGAAAAGAATTTACATAAAATAGACAACACTTGTCTATATTATTTAATGAAACATGTATCAATATATATATATATATATGTGTGTGTGTGTGTGTGTGTGTGTGCGTGTATGTATGTATCTATAAAACAATAATCTAATATATACTCATATGTTATACTAATATAATAAAATATAATTAATAATAACTACAACTACATCAACTAACTTTTGTTTTATCGGACAAAAAAATTCATCGCTTAAAGTCTTCCATACATTACCTTACATTTTAGAATATTTGTCTCGTTCTCTTTTTGAAAGTTAAATGAAAATTTTCTCCGCAATAATTCTGTGTATAATTACAGGTTAGCAGATACAATTTATAAAATAAGGAAGGAATGAAAAGCGTTTCTATAAAACGTTTCCCTATGAATGTTTTTCATACAATAAACATTACCATTCTTTTTTACATAAAAAAAGTTAATGATTCAGAGACGCAGAAAATTAACATTTAAATTCTAACCCACAATGTATCGAAATTTTTAAATTAGCCTAAGTTAAATGAGATTGTGTTGCCGTCCACAATATTTAACCCGCCATCTTATTGTACTTTACATACTCCTTCCAAAGACAAAAAAGTCTATGACGGACATTAGCTGTCTCCGAACGTCAGCCATTTTGAAAGAGGATTGTGGGTAAGAAAAGTAAGGGTTACTACATCATTTTTTTTCATTTCTAGATTTCTCGATATTTTGTTTTCTAGTTAAATAAATAAATAAAAAAGAATTTAAAATCAAATTAGGACAGACATTATTTTTCGACAGATCCGCGTACTGCTTTGACAAGTATTACGAAACAATAGTTTTGCTTTTTAAAAAAAAAAAAAAATTACATTCATCAGATTTATCAAGAGAGAACTAAAGAAATCATCTGAACAATTAATGTGTAAATAAAAATAAATTCAAAAATATATATGAAGGAAACTTTATACAGCCCAAGGAATGTATTGTAACAGTTTATCAGCCTAAAGCCCAAGGCAAGTAATCTTTATGGGAAATAAAAAATAATATATGTAAGACAGCCGGAAATTGTTGGGAAGAATACATGAAAAGAAAGAAAAAAAAGACAATACAAAAAGACAATACAAAAAGAGCAGTAACCAAAAAGAATTGCAAGAATTTTTTTATTTATTTATTTCCATTGTAGATAAATTCCTTTGAAAAAACTATTTATCATTCACTTTTTGATAGAGCTATATCTATGGAGGAAGAAAGAAAGAAACAAAAAGACACCTACGTTACGAAATCAGAATAGAAAAAAATCGTGATGTTCTATCGTTATGTTACAGGGATTTTATTTTTTTCGTATTTTTTTTTTTTTTATTGCCTCTCTGTCTTTTACTCTTGGTCTATCTCTGGGAAGATTTTCTGTTTTCTTTAATTTTACAAAAGACTGCGTGCTTAGCTGTTTTGTGTTTATTTTGACGGGAAGCGGCGGCTAAAGAAGCTATCTTTTCGTTTATTATTGAGTATTTTTAATAAAAATCTGCCGATTTTAACGACACACACACGCACACATATCTATCTATCTATCTATCTATCTATATATATATATATATATATATATATATATATATATATATATGTATATATATGTGTGTTTGTGTTGTGTGTGTTTATATATATATATATATATATATATATATATATATATATATATATATATATGTTTTGTGTTTGTGTGTGTGTCTGTATATATATATATATATATATATACACAGACACACACATATATATTTGTTGATAGATGTGAGTTTGTGGCCCTGGATTTTTCTGACGATCGCTAAAGCGTGAAACCCAGGTCACAAACTCACATCTATCCAACCAAATATGTTAGCTCTATCTCTGATATTGAGCGCTTTCTAATAAGTACTGCGTATATAATATATAAATAATTATACATATATATATATATATATTTATTTATATTTATATACACTTTTTCAAATATTATATATATATATATATATATATATATATATATATATATATATATATATATAGATAGATAGATAGATAGATAGATAGATAGTGTGTGAGTCGTTAGAATCGACAGTATATATATATATATAATTATTTTTTAAAAAAATTATAACATAAGTATAATTATATCTGCTCTACTTTGTATTGAGCACTCTTTTAAGAATAGTAATTGTTGGTTATTGGAATTCATTCCGTATATACCAATTATATACTTTGATATATATATATATATATATATATATATATATATATATATATAGAGAGAGAGAGAGAGAGAGAGAGAGAGAGAGAGAGAGAGAGGAAGACATCCTGATGTTATCGATCTGGTGGGGGACGATCCCAGCGTGCGGCACCTTTGGAAAGTGCCTGAAAAAAAAAGCCGTGTGAGTGAAATTGGGTAGACAGACGGAGCACTTGGGATACCGCCAAAAAGTGTGCTGTGCTAGCACAAGTCATCGTGACCAAGCGTTTGAGAGTGCTGGTCTTGTTCAGATTGTTGATTATTCTAGATAATACGCATTTTTATGTAGACATTTTTATGTTTAACGTTCTTTTTTATAGATACAAGTATTTAAGTAAATGCTCTGTTTATAATAAACAGTATTAGATAACATTTACCGGCTTGAATGTCCGAGAAATTTTCATAGAAAATATTCGTCCTTTGACAGGATTCGAACCTGCATCCTATACGGAACCGTCATTTACGCTGACGTGCCTTAACCGACTCGGCCACAAAGGAGCGTTCGGTAGGCAAGTAATGTAATAATTTTATAAGCATAAGAAATTATACTCGTCCCAAAAACCTTAGGTGTCTTGATTTGCAAATAATCAAACCAATACCAAAGGGAAAAAAGGTATAAAAAAAAGAAAGAACAAAGAACATGTACGTCAGCCGAAAATAATCATCTAGCATCCAAGTCCAAGAGTCCAAAGTACAAAGAAAAAAAAACCCCGATACGAATAAGTAAAGTAACTAAATAAAGTACTCAATACGTTAAGTAGAGCAGACCTAATTAAAACTAAATAGCTAGACAAACCTACCAAGGTTTCACCTAAGTGGATCGTCAGGAAAACCTGGAGAAAGAGGTGACGTAAGAACGGAATATATAGCCTATAAACTAAGAAATTATACTCGTCCGGAAAACCTTCGGTGTCGTAATTCCTAGTTTATAGGCTATGTATACCGTTCTGACGTCACCTCTTTAGCCAGCTTTCCCTGACGATCCACTTAGGTGAAACCTTGGTAGGTTTTTCTGGCTCTTTAGTTGTAATTATATATATATATATAAACTGCCCATATATGTTTATATATGTATGACTCCCGACGGACAACCAACTATGTATATGTGTCTGCGTACTCCATTAGGTGTATGAACATACATCGATGTTTGCGTTAGTACGATAACACAACGACGGCCTTTTCCCCCACCACTTCCACAATAACACCAATACACGCAATCTACATAAACCCAAAATTTAAAAAAAATTAATCAGTTTGTATGACGATCGGTAAAGCGTGAAACCCAGGGTCACAAACTCACATCTATCCAACCAAATATATATAAATATATATATATATATATATATATATATATATATATATATATATATATATTGTGTGTGCGTATTTAGGCAGCATCATTTCATTCATACACGTTTCATTAAATAATATAGACAAGTGTTGTCTATTTATTTTATGTAATTTTTTTTCGTAACGTCTGATACGTTTAATAACATTATCGTTGAACGAAGAAAGAAATTCACAATAGGGCTCCATATTTTTTTTAATACAATCTAAGCTTTCGGCTTACATAAGCCATTATCAAAGATGTCAATTACAACATATTAAGCAATATACGGACAAGACAGTGATGATAGTCTGTCATTGTTTACATAGATGATTTTTAAGCAACGATAAACACGAGCATATAAGACACTAGAAGCGAAAATCGCACCGCATCTCATGACGTAACACATGACCACAGGAGAGTGATTTGGAGAAGTATGAAGTATGGAAAGCCGTTGGTATAAATGCCTATAATTGGTAACAGAAGCCATTGGTTTATACCAACGGCTTAATATTAATGAAACGTGTATGAATATATATATATATATATATATATATATATATATATATATATATATATATATATATATATATATATATTGACATCGACAGACAGACTGTTTCGCTGTATCACAGTTCATCAGTGTGACTAGACATCTGATTGCCTCAAGACAGGGGATCGAAACCCGACCGATTTGCCAGTCGGAGATGTTGCCTCTGAGCTATCAGCGCCCAGTTGAAGGAAAGGCGTATTTTTACGTACTTACTCTGTGAATAAACACACTAATGACTGAGAGAGCTCAATTCAGGGGAGGGGAAGAGCCTTCGGAAGTCTAAAAGATCTGTTGTGTCTGTAAAAGGGGCGGATACCGTATTAGTGTAAAGACTTATTTTTGCTTACCATATGACACTAACTTGTTTATGCAACTATCGGGACATTTGCGTATCTTTTTCTAGTGTTATGTAAATTGTTGATTGACAAAGATTACGGTTGGATTATAAAAATGAACAGATTTATATAATCAAAATCTTTTAAATTTTTACTTTGGTGAATAGAGATTAATGTTAGATGTCTGTCGCCTAACTTTCTGACTGATCAAAAAGCTATTTTATTAAAGATAAAGA
>CAHIKZ030005110.1:432500-435000 GCA_903632075.3 Acanthosepion pharaonis
AACACAATCTGTGTCTTATCAAGTGATATATATATATATATATTAAAATTACTTATATATATATATATATATATATATATATATATATATATATATATATATATATATCTTAGCTCTGTCTAACCACATTGAACACTATAATCTCTAAAACTCTTAGCAATTATTTATTTGTTTACCAGTATATATATATATATATATATATATATATATATATATATATATATAAAGATAACGAATCAAATATAATTTCAAACGTTGACAGCATTAATTTAATAATAGAGCTTTATTACAGGATATTACATTCGAACCTGAGTAAAACCGCTACATAAATGCATTAATTTTCGATGCAATATCATCGCATCTCATCAGGCGGTAGTAAATGAGGGTTATTACAATTTTTTATATTTACTTGCAAACAATCTCTTTACGTCGAACATTGTCAAGACAATGGTTCGTAACTGATAATTGAGTTGCATTTCTCATTGAGTTCTTTACATTCACTTAGGAGCTAAAACCCTTGAAGAAGGCCTGAATCCCCCAGCTATGGATTAATTAGCAAGACTTGTGTCATTAAACCCCTAAGACGTTCTTATAGTCTAAAAAATGGTTCTAGCTTTAAATAACATACAAAGAGTTGATAAACAGCACAAAACGAATCAATCAATCATTAATATATATATATATATATATATATATGTGTGTGTGTGTGTGTGTGTGTGTGTGTAATGGACTCTTCTGTCGGTTTCGACGTACGAGGATCTGACAACTTAATTGGTTCAGTTATGAATTTTTGTGCGATAAATCTTACGTGGCACTTAAGACTCGCTAGTGATTTACAAAGGAGGCCGCATATGGAGCAAGAGTAAGGATTGTAAGATGTGATCACTGTTAGATTGGCTGACCTTTTATATCTTGCTCTCGCTTCTTGAAGACGATTCAGACAAGCAGATTGAAAACTGCTGAGTCCACTAAAACACGTTGATCTCCATTCTACCCACTCCAACGCTAAGCGCTCAAGGGTGTTATGAGGTATATTGACAGCTGACAAGTTGCTCTTCAGCAAAGGGCATCGATCAGCCCAGGTCTTACATGTCCTTGTTCTATTTATTATTTTCCAATTTAATTTTGGTGTTTTATTCATTTCTTTTAAATGCCAAAAATATTTGGATAGAGATATCTGATTTCTATTTCTAATAATACTAAGGAGCTTTTGTGTTGTCTCCATCTAATTTTAAATTCATTCTTCGTTGACCCAATATATATCCTTTCAGTGTTAGGACCCTCAATGGATGAGATAGGGCATTGGTGTACCACAGATTTTTTCGCGGCATTTATTTTCTAACGGGCAGTCTTACTTACAGGAACAGGCGTATGAACTGAGTAAGTGGATTCGAGAGCAATGATTATCAATTTTGGCAGTCTTTAATTTGGTCAGATGAAAGTAAATTCTGCCAATATTCGAATTCGAAACAGATTTATGTTTGGAGAAATCAGAATAAGACTTGGGACACGGAATGTCTACATGCGACCGTGAAACATTGAAGGACTGGAGTAAGTGTGCGGTGCGTTGCCTAGTTTGGAGGGAAATCTGAGCTGATTCTTGCTGACGAGCGGGTGCATGATCCAAAATACTGTCAAATATTAGAGAAAGGGCTACTCCCACTATTTGAAACCAATCAGATTGATAAGAATGTCTACCTCTTTCAAGAAGATGGAGCGCCATGTCATACGAGCAAAGTAGCAAAGGCCTGGAAGGAATCGCAAGGGATCAAGTCACTGCCATGGGTAACCCAAAGTTCTGAACATGGATCCAATAGAGCACGTTTGGGAGTACCTTGCCCGAAGACTACGAGAGTGTGCAACCAAAATTACGTCAGTGGCAACCTTTAAAGAAACATTGCTAAAGGAATGGCAAAATATGAATCAAACGATTGTTCATCACTTGATCAAATCCATGAAAAATCGAACACAAGCACTGAAACTATCAAATGGAGACCCTACTCCATACTAGTTACAAATACTGTTTGTCTATTTTGAATAGGGATTACTTAATTAAATTTTGAAATTGGATGTAGTTTATTTCTCCTGGCTAAAAACTTTTCTTAGGCCACTGTACTGCTAGTAAACGATATATCTGCTCTTAGGTCGGCTTTTTGTTTTTGTGCAAAAATGTATCTTTGAAGTTCTTCAAAAATCTATCAAAATACAAGTATCTTGAAGAGGAACTCTCAAAAATGTGGCGCATGAGGACATCAATAATTCTAGTTGTAGTTGGAGCCCTCAGGTTGAGTGGATAATGATCCGAGACACTGAGTTTATCGGAACTTTTTCCAGTTACTTAAATGGTGATATCAGGTTAAAGCCAATAACATTGCAGATCGGCTGAAACGTAAATATATATTATAAGTTTATGACCAAATCCAAGAAAAATCGAATACAAGCACTGAAACTAATAAATGGAGGACCTAGTCTTTACTAGTTCTAAATACTCTTTATTTAT